>CAKALU010055267.1:0-10183 GCA_916700995.1 Hozukius guyotensis | reverse complement strand
TTGCTTCATTTGAGTCTATGTGGAGGTAGAAGGAAGTTACCGCTTTTATTGTTGTAGTCTGAGTAACGTGACGTCATATCCGTTCCGTATCCGTCAAAAAGAAAAACAAACCGTAACGAGCCGATATGAGAAAGTAGAAAACGTTGGAGGGTCAGCGTGGATACGACCTGCACCCTCACATGTTAAATCCAGCGTGGTAAACACTACACATCCAGTAAAGGATGGAAAAACTTTGGGTTTCACACATTGACAGGAAAAGCAGAGCTAGACATCACGGCTAAAGCTGCATGCTAACTCTGTCACGGACAGGAAATGTTATCGTATCGCGGTAACGCTGCGGTCGAGCCGGCCGTCGCTCTCATCTCCGTGGTCAAATGGGCCGACGCTACGACTGTAGAGCACCCATATACTGACATTTATGTTAAATGCATTGAAACGGCCCCGATGGAGCTGAACATGGATGGATAAAGAGAACGGAGCTGACGGGAGAGCTAGAGACCACCTTGGAGAAGTTAGAGGAAGTAGACACGTGGGACTACGTCCGGTTTTCAAAATAAAGTGTTAACAAAGGGAACTGTATATACAAAAAATATATATATGGAAAGTATAAAACATTACATGTCCCTTATAAATTAAAAATAAAATACCATTAATTTGTGAGGGAAATGTCTTTATTCTTTGATTTTTGGGTTGCTGGATAATAAATAATTCCTGACAATGACATCTCTGACTACATACATGTTGAAAATCAAACAGTTTTACTGGATTAATTTAGATATTTTCCAAAGTAAAAGTCCCTAGAAGTGTATGATTAAACTTTTTTCCCATGGTCTAGTGTTAAAAAAGTTAACAAAAATCACAATAAATTGTAATATCGGATCGCAATTATTAAAAATCACAATACATATCGAATTGGCACCCAAGTATCGTGATAGTATCAAATCAGGAGATTGTTAGCAGTCATTGTGAGCATGTTGGTGACGTTAGCATTTAGCTCAAAGCCTTATTACAGTTTACAGAGCTGCTAGCACGACTATAGACACTTGATAAGAAAGGAAACATAAATATATGTGTATTAAATATGATGGATTATTGCTTTAAACATGAAACAAACTACGTCCAGTAAATATCTTTTCTCAGGTGAACATGTGCGACATTTCAGATCTGCAGAGAGGATCTCTTTCTTCATCTGCATGAATACGTAACATACAGTATAATGTATATATGCAATTCTTTCTCATTATTCTCTCACTCAATCTCTCTCTCACACACACACACACACACACACACACACACACACACACACACACACACACACACACACGTGTGAAGAGGTACTCATCTCACACAGAAGAGTACTCATAAATACTACATCAGAAATACCCACGTACACGTGTTGCCTATAAATATGCAGAGCGTCGCTGCGGGGGAATACGCAGGGTCACAGTGCAAGTGATGGTGTGGGATGGATATGAGTGTGTGTGTGTGTGTGTGTGTGTGTGTGTGTGTGTGTGGATATTCATTGGTGAACTATTATCTTGTTGGAGCTCCACAAGGCAAACTATCTCTACCACTATAAACATATCACACAAGCTGTAGTTCTGAATCATTAATGTTTTATTTTCTTTATGTCAATCAGTCTACTACTTCCTGTAAGTGAAAGTAAAAGAATATACTTGTTCACACATATAATGTATATTTTAGGCCATTAAGTTGTTTTTAATTTTACATACATAAGATTATACAGTAATATTAATAGTGGAATAATAATTCCTCTTATGCCAGGATCAGACTACACAATATTTTTTGACGGTTACGATTGTCACTATGTCAGATTAGACGATTGAGAGTCATTAATTCTTGTTGTGACTTGGCCGCGACACACGATGGACTACACGTCGATCCCCTGTTCCGACAACACACACTCTCCCGGCACCGCCTTCTTAATATACAGGCTTACCGGGGCTCAAGCCTCCCCCGGGCCCGACCATGTAAAGGGGCCCACGAGGCTCCAGGGGGAAACAATAGAAATATAATTCACAGGGAGAAGCGAAAGCGGGCGCGCAACGGGATGCTCCATGTGCAAAGATACAACGGCGGTGGTGTTTTTTTACTCCGACACAACCTAGATTGAATATCCTACTGCGAGGTCCGGCAGCAGTTGAAGGTCCGATATGCTTCTGTTTACAGCTGTGTGCGTCTGTACTCAGTCGGTCAAATTCACGGCCGTGAGGGAACACGTTGTGGAAAGCAAAAAAAAAATAAAAAATCAAACATGCTAGACTTTCTGTCGGGACGTCGTGAGGCGTCCCAGACGCGGCGTCGGTTGTTGTGTACTATGACACACCACACGAGATAAAACGATCGACTGTCGCACACGACGCTCATTTATCGTTCCCGATCCGAGTCGATAATAGTTAATCGATAATAATAAGGCTATAATCGGGCTGATATCGTGTAGTGTGAACCGGGCATTACAAGTTCACCATCTTTGAGGTGGAATAATACCAACTATACTACATTGTTTGTTGTACTTTCCATTAATATCTATTTTTTTATATATATTTTACATCACAAATGAGCTGTAAGCTGGCATTTTAGCTTGATTAATAACTGGAGGAACCGTTGCAGATAATAATAAAAAAAAAAAGATCTAATTATAAGTACCATAACGACAGCATTTCTGGGCCGAGGTCTTTTCGGATGTACTCGGTTCCCAGGACCTACGACAGGTCTGGTCCAAGTAATGTTCAGTCTGATGGGGTCAGTCGAACAGCCCTAATCAATTGGTGTGTCATCATCATAGCAGAAAAAAAAGGCAGACTGAGAGAATGAATTGTGAAGTGCAGGGAAAATGAATTAATAATTAATCGGTAATGCATGGTGACAGTGTTGTCTTCATTATGGGCTCTGTTTTGGTGTACCAAATTTCGCATTGGGTCTATATACCCTCCAGTCTTGTATTGTAAACGCAGTACCTGTGAGGGTTTCTGGACAATATCTGTCATTGTTTTATGTTGTTAATTGATTTCCAATAATAAATATATACATACATTTGCATAAAGCAGCATATTTGTCCACTCCCATGTTAATAAGAGGATTAAATACTTGACAAATTTTGAAACAAAATTTGCAATTAATCACGATTAAATATTTTAATTGATTGCCAGCTCTAGTATATAGTTATGAAAACTCAGATTGAAACTCTTAATGCAAAAAAAACCGCCCCAAACTTGATTAAAAACCAACCACCCTGGTATGTGCCTTCTGTAATAGTCAAACATGGCATCCCAGCATTCATTAGTGTGGTGGCACGCTGCTGTCTTGCATATTTCTACATGCTGTGGACAAGTGGTCTCAACTGTTGTGGCTGATTATGCGGCTGTGTTCTGAACCGGCGGCAGGTTTGCCTTTGTTAGCCGTCAGTCCTCTGGGGGTTAATGACCTAGAATCCGTCATCTCCTTATCCTGCTGAGATGAAAAGAGACATTGTTTACATACATCTGCCTTCAAAGGGGAACACACCCAAATTAGAAGCAGCAAGTCAAACAGTATGCAGATGAGGCAGCTGAACGGGGTGAATAGAAGACGCCTCCCCGACTGGAGGCACGCACGCCTTCGCCCTCCTCGCCGCTCGTGTCCTGTGGGTGAGGATATAGAGGCGGGAGGGAGGGAGGGAGCAGAGGCAGGTGCTGCAGAGCTCCCTCCATTGTGGTTCCTCTCAAAAAGGACAGCTGTTGTGTCTCGCACCCCCCTCCAGTGTTTGCTGTCATGCGTGTGTCTGGATGTTTATCACAGTGTGTGTTTTATAAAGTTCCTGTTTGGTTTCAACAGGCTGTTTGCTGCTGTTCTGGAATCATTTTCTCACGTTTTCTGTCTTACTTCGTCTGTCTCACTCCATACTTTCACTCATTTAACAACTCACTCATTCTTTTTCTTAACCTCCATGAATGTTTGGCCTCTCTTCATGATTCTTCAGCTGTTTTTACATTGTAAATACAGTATGGCTGTCAACGTTAACGCCATAGTCACGCATTAACGCAAATTTGTTTTAACACCACTAATTTCTTTAACTCATTAACGCAACTTGTCATTTTTAGGTTGTAGCGGGCTCAGTTTTAAAGATGCAAAATGAAGATACTGGTATCATATGAAACTAGAAAACCTAAGGAATCCATTGGTACCAACCATGTCATAGCTAGCTTGTCGTGAAGGACGTTAAACAACGCTCCAAACTTATGCTTAATTCTGGCAAAAACTCATTCAGTCTAGGTTTGTCACGGTAGTCGGTGTTACCGGTGTTACACGGTGATCGGGCACACACAGATTACATTACGTACCCACCGCCCCCACGGCTGTTTTGCTTTTTTTTTTTACAGAAATAAAACCCATTTACTTAACTTTGGCGTATCAGCAGCATGTTATCAATCGATAGTTGGACGACGGACGCTACAAAGTGAAAGTGAATGCATCAGAAGTCAGCTCAGAGCGGCAGGTGTCAGATTTCACACACGGGACGAGAGAGAGTTGACAGACCGAGAGACAGCGGAGGATTTGGTGTCGAAGCGAAAAGCAAAAGCGCCTATTTGGCAGTATTTCAGATTTAAACCCAACGATGTAAGGGAACCATAACGTTAATGAGATTATCGCCGCAAGGAGGACGGAGCGGTCGCAGCCGGTGTGCGTGGTGCAGCGCCGCCAGGTAGACCCCTGTGGCCCCGCAGCGAAAGCTGGACCGGAGAGGTCAGACACACCGCCAACGTTAAAGACCAAAGTAAGCGTATACACATATTGAGCGTCATCTTTTCGTGTAAAATGTCCGGTGTAATCGGTAACACCAGTGTTGACACACAAATGTATTAACCGGTGGGAAAATCTCCTCCCCGTGACATCCCTAATGAGAGAGAAACATTCAGTAAATGTGTCGTAAATCCAAAACTAGAAGCTAAAAGAGGCTAAAAAGCTTCGTAGAGCTGTATGATCATTCTCTGTAGGTTTGTCACAATAAACAAATCCTTTCTCATTACATATTCATTTGATATATTGCTTTTATAAAAACATATTGATTAGTGTTGCTTAGTCATTGGCTTTGCTCAATCTGCTTGAAAACCCCCCAAAAAAACTCATTATTCCTTCCTCTGTCTACTTTATCCCTTCTCTCCTTCTCTCTCCTTCTCTCTCTCCCATCTCCTCTTTAAAAAGCTTTATGGGTAACAAGCGTGTCCGGGGTTAAGATGAGCCCCCGGTGGGCCGACAGTCTGTCCCTTTGTCTCCTCCCAGAGCCCAGATGCCTCCGTTCGCCCCTCCGGTTTGTCGGAATGACCACATCGGCATCAGTGGAATGGCACCAGGAATTCTTTTGTGTTCGCCCTGTTTAGCCTCCCCCCCCCATGCTGGCAGCCACCGTCCTCACCCCTCCACCCTCCACACTCCACCCTCCACCCTCCACCCCGCTAATTTAATCAGCTCAGGGTAGAAAAAAATGCACAGCCTAGGTAAGAACGTCATTGTGTGTCCCAACTGGGAAGAGGCAGCTGACGGGGTAATGGTTACATGTCTGTGGGAATGTGTGCATGCTATGGCGCTTTTTTGGTTTGAGTGAAAGGACAAACTTTTGGGTAATTTTTGTAAATGCAGATGCTCCGATACCGCCGGACAAAGCACCCTTTAGCGCCAGTATGCGATGCACCGGGCTTTCCATTAACTCCAATGTAAACCCATCCTCTCTAACAGTAAACGCTCAGGGAAAGTGCGGTGGTGACGTAGTTTAAAGACTGAAAGAGACACACGAGGCGGGCGGTACGGGAGGTGGATGGGTCCAACAAACACAAGGCTTTCATCCAGGAGACTGCTGTTCGTGTCCCGTGCGTTAAGTTTCACTTTGCAATCAGCTGTTCGTTCGTGTCCCGTTTTCACAACGTCAAGTCACATCTTCACCGTACAAACGTATTCATTTTAAGCCCAACACCGTTTTAGATGTGAAAAGAAAACAGCCATTACCTGCGCTCCTCAAAGCCACCAGACTCCATTGACAGAAACAGTAATTTTACCTCACTGATTGTTGTAAAACTTCATTAAAACTCAACTGAAACAAAATAAAACTCTTCAAAACCATCTTTGTTAGTTCTTTCCACTTTCACCAACAATCACAAACTCTGGAAATAAACCCTTAATTCACCGAGTTAGATGTGAAAAGAAACAGCCGTTATCTGCGATCCTCAAAGCCACCAGACTCCATTGACAGAAACATACATTTTAAACAGAACCAACCAAAACCATAAAACTCATCTAAGCCATCTTTGTTAGTCTTTCCACTGTTCCAACAATCACTAACTAAACCACTCTGGTTTGAGAGTTTGAAAGAGAGACTGAATAAGTAAAAGATATAAAAAGAAGTAACCACTGTAACGTTTTCACTGTTTACTAACACTGTTTTTCGGGGCGTTCGTGATGTTGAACACCAGTGACACACCAGAAATAACTTGTCTACTCACAGAGTCTATCGCCTATGTTTAGCCCAGGGGTCAGCAACCTTTACTATCAAAAGCCATTTTAGGCAAAACAAAAAAGAAATCTGTCTGGAGCCGAAAAACATTTGAGCATTGTGATGAAGGTAACACAGTTTATAGTCTAAGTATATAGTATGTAAGTCTAATGCAGTAAGGGACAAAGAGACAATGTACTACGGAGTATTAGGGCCACATTGAGGGAAAAAAATCGGAGATTTACAGAATAAAGTCATAATATTACGAGAATAAAGTCGTAACTTTACGATAAAAAAAGTCGTAACATTACGAGAATAAAGTCATAGCTTTGCGAGAAAAAAAGTCGTAATACTACGAGAATAAAGTCGCAATATTATGAGAATAAAGTCATAACCTTACGAGAAAAAGAGTCGTAATATTACGAGAATAAAGTCATATCTTAACGAGAAAAAAAGTTGGAATATTACGATTATAAAGTCATAGCTTTGCGAGAAAAAAAGTCATAATATTACGAGAATAAAGTCATAACTTTACGAGAAAAAAGTCGTAATATTACGAGAATAAAGTCGTAACTTTATGAAAAAAAAGTCATATTAGGAGAATAAAATCATAACTTTGTGAGAAAAAAGTTGTAATATTACGAGAATAAAGTCATAACTTTATTTACGAGAAAAAAAGAAAGAAAAAGAAAGAACAGTTATTCATTTCCATTTCTATAAATCCACATGGAGCCACTGGAGAGGAGCTAAAGAGACGCAGGTTGCTGACCCCTGGGTTAGCAGGTTCTCCTGTGTTTTAAAAACTTGCATATATGCACTAATTTTGGTGGAAAAGGGTAAAATAAGGAGTTTGAGCATCAGTCCACGCTGTGGTTTTCCTATCGCTTCATTTTGTTCGGATTTAGTTTTCCAAAATAAGCTCCTCTGACCTCTGATTAAGTTGATTTTACACTGTATGCCATTACAACATACTGTATGTTCATTCAACAAAGGGGATTTAAAAGCCTTAGTCTTACCAAGGGGGAATTTATTACATTAATTTGATTAAGACAGTAATAGATGTCAATTGCCATTACCGTCATGGTTCATTCCATTATTTTGACTTTATTACATTAACAGCTGTAACGAAGCTTTACAGTCACTCTGCATGAGAGCGTGAGCTAAAAGGCTCTAACGTAAAAAGTACAATTATTACAGCATATTGTAATCACATTTTCATCCCTCCGTGACAACATGAATTACCCTGGCAGTGTTTACACTTTAGATGAAAGCTGTCATTTTCAGGACTTCTGTACTGGCTTCATCTGTCAAAACACCGTCCGCCTCGCAGCCACACGACCACGCCAGCCTTCATCCGCCGCCGTCCTTCCTGATCGGCTCTGACAGCCCGATGGTTGACGTGTAAACGAGCTTATAGCCCAACAATAGCTTTAAAAAACGGCCTCCCGTGCAGCCAGACAACGCAACAAACTAAGAAGTGTGTGTGTTTAACGGAGCGGATGGTCTTTTTTTTTTTTTTTTGAGGAATTGATTTTCGCCAGACGTCAGCCTTCGCCGTGTGAAGTGATGAAAGGGTGATTAATGTGGCCGCGATACGGAGCAAATCAATTTGTGGTGACCCGCCTTGTAGCGGTGACCCAGAAGGCAAGGCGCGTGGGAGTGTGCGTCAGGAGGGCGAGGGGGGAGGGGAGGGAGGTCAGGGACCCACCGGGAGCTGCACCTGCATTATAGCTCCATTTACATCTTTAACATTTATTGTTTTTATTGATTGAACAGGAGGAGGAGGAGGAGGAGGAGGAGGTGCTGGCTCTGGAGGAGGAGGTGCTGGCTCTGTGTTAGTGACAGAAACACTTCTCTTCTTACGTAGTGCGACGTAAAGAATGAATCATTTCCTCCCTCCCACACTGTCTCTGCATCAGTCCTGACTGCATCAGCCATTCACTGCACCTACGTATACGATCCTCTGTGAATACTGTCCTAACCAGATGTTACAGTGGTTAGGTTGCTGTACAACATGTTCTTACTTTGTCACTGGGGATGCACCGATACCAGTATCAGGTATCGGGTCCGATACTGTGCTCATGTACTCGCACAACGGCTCCGATACCACTTTACAGCAGCGCAACGTTAAAATCTTGTCACCATCTTTCGGGTCCTCACGCTCCACCTCCCCGACGGTGCGGGCGTGACGGGCCGGTGGTGCGCTCGAACCTGCGGGGCCGGGATCCCACCTCAGCCGGCGTGCGCCAGCCCTCACTTTCATTGCGCCACGGGGTTTTGCTTGCACCCTCTGACTCGCACGTGCGTTAGACTCCTTGGTCCGTGTTTCAAGACGGGTTGGGTGGGTTGCAGACATCGCCGCAGACCCCTGGCGCCTTTTACGTGGGCTGCGGCACCGGGAGCAGGGGGCCCCGTCACAGTGCGGCGAGGTCCGGGCGGGGAGCGCTGTGAAGCTGAGAAAGGTACATTTTGAACAGATAAAAAATGTTTAATCATGATTAAATATTTTGAATCGATTGACAGCCTTGAACTGGACTTAATATTCTTGTCTTGGTGCTTGCAATGTAAACAGTAAAACTGGCTCAGTAATGCTACATGCTACATGCTACGAGGTATTTGTGCTTGATTGTGTTTGACAGGCCAAAACACGATGCACTGTGCCGTGTTTACTCAGGATTAACTTTTTTGCTGGACAACCCAGGGTTAACTCTTTTATTTACTTCCAGTCTGACCCTGTGTCAGCGCTCCCACTGCACCGACACGGAGGTTTCTAACAAGGAGGCTGTTTGTTGGCTCAGTCTGGTGGATATATTGTTCATGTTTTTCTACTTCAGCTTCCCTTTCATTCCTTTTATCACTGGTTTCTTCCACAGTGGTGGTTCTTGTTGTTAATATGACTTCCCTACATAGGTAGGTCACAGGCTGATAATTGTTCTTATAATATGATAACAGTTTCTTTGAGTAGAACAGCATGGAAAAAACATCAACTCTTTTCCCAAACAAAGGTTCAGGTTTGAAGAATAGGATTGTAATGTGTCTGTTTGCTGTCTGAAAACGTCCACAAAGGGGCACTGAAGCATTTACCTCTCCCCCACTCCCCCCGTTCATTAACTAGCATCAAGGTGCCCTTGAGCAAGGTGCTTAACCCCCCACTGCTGCAGTGCATCTGCTCAGTGGTCAACCGCACACGACTTTGGCTGCACTGGGCAGATCCCAGTTGCAGGTGTTTGTGTATAAATGACTCTAATGAGCAACAACATCACAGAAATCCTGCACAGCTACAGTACAGGCTGTGAACGAGCTCATAAACTGGACCAACTGAAGCCACTTTTTAACAATGCGTACAGACATTTTACTTTGACATTGTACTTTTTTTAAATTTTTAAATTGTATTTTATATTTTTACTAGGGCTTTCAATTGCTTAAAATATTTAATGCGATTAATCGCATGATTGTCCATCATTAATCACGATTAATTGCAAATTAATCGCACATTTTTTATCTGTTCAAAATGTACCTTAAAGGGAGATTTGTCAAGTATTTAATACTCTTATCAACATGGGAGTGGGCAAATATTCTGCTTTATGCAAATGTATGTATATATTTATTATTGTAAATCAATTAACAACACAAAACAATGACAGATATTGATCCAGAAACCCTCACAGGTACTGCATTTAGCATAAAACAATATGCTCA
>CAKALU010055266.1:0-18733 GCA_916700995.1 Hozukius guyotensis | reverse complement strand
TACAGGGGCTATATATATATAAGTGTGTTTCCTTAAAGCGCGTGCACGTAAAGGCTATGTTATATGCAGATAGAGAGAATGAGATGCTTGGTGTGAAAATGACAAGGAGCGCAGCATAAAAAACTCTCCGGTTGCAACGAACAGAACAGGACGAACAGGTTGAACGAGCAACAGCAAATCCAGACTATAACAGGCTATAACCTGGGTGGCTTCTTCTTATTCTCATTATTGCTGCTTACTGCTCTGCTTACAGATGCTAATCACATCCACGGACCACGTAAAACAAAGAAAGAATCATATTATTATTATATGGATTATTATTTTACACCTGGATCTGCAATATTGCACGTGTCCTTTACAGTTCCATAACAAAGTGTTTATATACATTTATTCATATTTATTAAGTCTGATCAGGAGCTATACCCAATAATAGTGCATTATATTTATGATAAATAACAACAAATATTTGCACCATACTCCATTGAAGAATCAGTAGGGTTTTTTTTCAAACTAAAGAAAAAGTTTTTATTATTATTTTTTATTCTAAGAAACACGAGGAATTCATATCTGATCTTATGGTCACTTATGAGTGTCTGTGCCATAAATTAATATTCAGCCATTCCAGTGTGAATAACTCTCTCAGAGATGTACAGTATTGTATAGAGTGTGTGTGAGGGGGGTAATTTAGACTTGGGCACTATATAGGGTCCAGTTTGTCTGTCTCTGTATCTGTCTGCGTGAAATCCACACTGCAGCCTCGTGCAGACCGTGGGAGTCATAAGCGCTCCGTGTAATAACTTTCAGATGTGCCTCAGGTTCGAGCTGCATACGGTTTACAGGGGAGGGTGTGTTGGTGGTGGTGGGGAGGAGGAGAAGGAGGAGGAAGAAGAAGAAGAAGAAGGAGAAGAAGAAGAAGAAGAAGGAGAGGAGGTAGGAGGAGGGGTAAGAGATTGTAAATACTCTGGTAATAAAGGGGGTTTGGTAATATAAGACGCGTTTCAGAACACAGATATGATGAAGTGAGGAAGAAGAGAGCCACTGGGTGCTGCGTGGACGAGGTGGAAACGGATGGTACAAGAGGAGACTGGAGAGATTCGCCTGGAAAGAAGCATCGAGAGTAATAGCAGCAGCAGCTCCAGCAGCAGCAGTCAGCAGTAGCAGCAGCTCCAGCAGCAGCGGTGGCTGTGGAGAGGAGAAGCCCGGAGAAGGAGCTGCAGAGGCGGCTGTGTCTGCAGCAGCAGTGGCGACTCCAGTGGCGCTTCGGAGACCTGGAGCTACGCGCACTGACCGAAGAGGACGCGCACTTAATACCGAGGGGGTGGAGGTGGAGGGAGCCAAGACAGAAAGAGGAGGAGGAGGAGGAGGAAGGAGGGAGGTGATGGGAGAGAGAGACAGAGAGAGAAAGAGAAGGAGAGAGAGAGAGAGAAGCCGGAGGAGGAGGAGGAGGAGGTTCAACGTCAAGGGGGAAAAATGCATGACCAGTGAGTGAAATATTTTGCAGGTTGCAACTCGCTGCGTGGCTTATTAGACGGACTTGTGTGTGTGTGTGTGTGTGTGTGTGTGTGTGTGTGTGTGTGTGTGTGTGTGTGTGTGTGTGTGTGTGCGCGCGCGCGTGTGCGTGTGTGCGCGTGCATGCATGGCTATTATCCCGCACAAAGTGATTATTATAACGTTTTGTGTCCGCGTGTGTGTCAAAGTGCAGGCAGGTTTAAACCTTGCATTTTATTTATTTAGTGATAATTTCATGTTAACAAAACAGTGTGTGATCTAATGGCAAAGGCAGGCGGGTTAAATCCATCTATCAGACATGAACTGGTGCACTTTAATACTTTATAGTCTGTCGCTGTATATTCAGTCATGAAGCCCATTCAAAAAGGATATAATGCAAATAGATTATTTCTCCTCATCTGTAGATTTTTACTCGGTTCTGTATCTGTAGACGCACTGGCCATTATAGTTTTATTATTATAGCCATATATAGTGCATTTTCTTTACAATTTAACAGGAATCCATTAAGGTAGGATGTGAGATTACTGAGAGGAATACATTTTTAACTGAATTATTGTAATATTTGTGAAGATAGGCAACGCTTTGTGCATGGGTTTGGAGAATTGATTTATGTGGATCAAAAAGGCACAGACGTTGAAGTTTATATTTCTCCTTCTGTATTTGCCTCATTTTGGGCACTTTTGAGAGACAGAGGAAGAAGTTATTGCGATAAGATTATGTTTGTGCTGATTTCAAGATTTACATCAGGTGGATGTTAACCCCTCAGTATTTTCCTCTCGAAAGAAAAAAAACATACTGCTGTCAGTGATGGAGAGGCTATACACTCCCATCGCATCCATGTGTCCTGATAAGGATTAAACATCAAAGATGCCCATAAACACTAAACCATAATCATCCAGAGTCTAAAGATTAGAGCTACAGTTCCTAGTTGTTCCTTTGAGAAATGAAGCGTCCTTTTAAGGAGCGTTAATTGGGGATAAATGGGGAAGATTTGGGCTTTTCTTTGCTGGTGCATCGGGTGTTCTGGGTGGCCTGTTGCTGTCTGGATGAAACCTGATCCAGTAACACTAGAAGCCTTTACACAGGCTGGGTGACACTGCGGAGTGTCCGGAGTTAAACACATCCAGGAGGAAGCTGAGACTTCATCATATTATTGATATTTATGATCAGGTTTTATGACCTTATAGGGAATAAGTAAAACTGGCTTCATTTCACTCCATGCGTAATTTGGCACCAAAACTCCAAAACCTTTAGAAGCATTTTACGCACGAACTGGAACTGATAATACGATAATACTTTATTGTCAGATAGGTCTGAAATTTGTTTTGCATAACAGCAGCTCCATTTGCAACATCACAGAAAGGACAAAGACAAGAAAACAAGGATACATACATTTAAACATTACAATCACAGAAGACGATATTCATTTTATCTGGGATTATTAGGATCCATATTTAGTTTCACTGTTGAAATACCATCTAAGAATACATTACTTAAGCAGCTGATCGATAGTCCAGTGTTGGTCTCATGTATGGTTTTTCTTTTGTTCCGTTTCCCTGATGATGGGCCTGGAGGCTAAATGGTTGTGGAAGATGTGTATGAATGTGAAATTTATATAAGTTTGGAAAATTTGAATGTTTTTAGTATAACAAATATATGATCTTGTATATAGTATGTATGTGATAAATGTAATGTAAATGATTTCGGACCCCAGGAAGACTAGCTGGTGCCATTGGTATCAGCTAATGGGGATCCTTTTTTAAATAAATAAATAAATAAAACATGGTTGGGGGTCAGAGATGATGGTGTTTTAGCCAGCCTTAAGATGTTATTATGATGAGGCTGATTCATAGAATTTCTCATGGGGGTTTTGACCTACAATCTTTGAGCAGATTTTCATTTTGGTGAAGCAGTTTTGACTTTAAAGTAGTGGACAAACTCTTGTATACCATGTATAGTATAACAATACTGTAGAACAACTCATAATCACAGAAGTAAAAAAACAAAAGAAGAATTTGTTTACTCGAACCCAAAAGACCTGAGGGTCAACATATTGTGTTGTGATTGAGACTATGAGCTATGTGCGTCTCATCTATCACAGTAAAAACTTCGCCTCCTGATTTTAATGCCATCCCCAACTGGTACCCAACACTTAAAGGGGCCCTCGTTTTACCCTCCCAACACACACACACACACACACACATCCGAGAGCACTAACCTTGACCCTTGACCTCTCCCTATACACCCTGCTCCATCTGTTGGAAACAAAGAGTGTTTTTTCCTTTTTCTCTTCCTCCCCATCTCCTCCTCTCTCTCTCTCTCTCTCTTCATCCTCCTCCTCCTCTGACACACACACACACACACACACACACACACACCACATATATCAGTCAGGCTGCATGCTTAATGCTGCGGAGGTACAGCAGCTCTCTGCATGCATGGAAGAAGCAGGGTCTGGGTGAATGTCTGTCTATATGTGTGCTTAGTTATTTCTCATCAAGTCATAATTATTTCTTAATTTAAAAAACAGATTGAGGGTTATAAGCAGGAATCACCTGGAGTTATTAGGTATTTATACAAGGAGAACTACTGGAGAGTCATTGGGTTTTTATATATATACAGTAGCACTTTTAAAGACCTGATTGCTTTTATTATACTGCTTTTACTCTGTTAATATCCATGTCATCCACTTTGTATTGTGCTACACCATCGCACTTTTTTTGTCACTGTGTTATGTTCTATGTTTGTGACTATGTTTTTGTATGTCTGTGTTTTTGCACCTTGTTCCATGAGCAATGACATTTCTTTTTTTGTATGTATGGAAGTGGAAAATTGACAATAAAGTTGAACTTGAACTTGAACTTGAGTTAATGTGGAAACCACAGGCTGGGTGAAAGACTGCCTATGTGTGTGCTTAGTTATTTCTCATCGAGTCATAATTATTTCTTAATTCAAAAAACAGATTGAGGGTTATAAGCAGGAATCACCTGGAGTTAATTTGGAAGCCACAGGCCGCACGTCCAGGTGTGTTAAGATAAAAAAAAAAAAAAAAGATATAGCAGTATATTTTCTGCACCATATGTAGGCCACGCTCTGGCGTCTTTAACTTTTATTCCTCCTATTCAGCACTTTTTATTCGCTTGTTAAGGCAGGCTGCAACTTTCATCAGCCTATATATTCAAGGAGGTATGTGTGTGTGTGCACTGAGTGAATGGACAGAGGCGCACTTTGATGGTTGATGGTGGTTCATAAAACTGGGAGGGGGAAGAATTTAGGTTTTTTTTGTAAGGAGCGTGAAAAGAGAGGAGAGGAGAGACTACATACATGGCATCAGACCATCAGACCGGCGGTGGTCACATGCGCGCCTTCCACTGCACGCACCACAGCTCCGGGGAAATTGAGTGACTGGAGGCGCATTTCAATATATGGAAATGACCATAGGAGGGGGCTCCTCAGATAAATCAGCTCCAATCCCTCCACACACCCACCCTCCCTCTTTTCCATGCTCCTCTTCATACCTTCAGTTCTCTCTCTCTCTCTCCAGCAGCTGCTTTTGTTGCTTTTATCATAATTTCCCAAACCGTGCGTAAAGACGCGCTGCGTAAACTGACATTACCGGCGTTTATACACAAAGTCCGAATTAAAAGGCGACATCAAATACCTTCAACCTGCGGTGGATGATGGGGCCTAACAGTCATGTTTCTTTTTTTTTTAATTAAAGGATCTGATCTCAACTCTGTGATCAACATAAACAAAACACTAAATTCAACTCCAAAATAATTGTTTATTTGTAGATATATATATGTAGATATATTGTATATATATATATATATATATATATATATATATATATATTAAGAGTAGATATATGTCATATATGACCATCTAGCCTCATTCAATGCCAAAAACACACACACATGCGCACGCACGCACACACACACACACACACACACACACACACATTCTTCAACCTGCTTTTATTCCCTTGTGTTGTTTTTGTTTGTTTTTGTTTGTTTTTGTACTTTATTTGTCTTTCTCTGTATAATATATTTTGGTCTTTTTTATATATGTCCCTGCACATGTCTTCACTTGTTTTGTAATTACTTTATAACACAATAAAAGAAAAAAAAACTCCAAAATAATTTATAATTTACATTCATTTCGCATCAGTAGGTTATATTCACAGACATGGAAAAAAAGCAACGTTTTAAATTGTTTTAACTGCTTTTACAGTACCGATCCTACTTGAACCAAAGTAAATGTTAGTTTTTATGCTATTTAGTAAATCTTCAATGGGGTCCACTTTGATGCCACCAAATCTTTGATTCATTATTATTATTAGGCTTTTTATTCTCAGTTGTTCTGTTATTGGTACAATAGTTCATTGTTTTAGGATTAAAATCACACAAAAAATAAGATACAAAAATGACATTTTTTGACAAGTATACTGTGGCAGATCATGCTCAGTGCTGTGACAAAAAAGATTTCTAGGTTTTCTGGCTTTCATGTGTTTATTTCCAGTGGGAATTAGATCCAAATCCCTGATAAATCTAGTCCCTGGCTTTTTTGCGGAGGAATTTCAGGCTCTGGTAGTCCCCTCTACATCCTCATATATACACACACACACATACCCTCCACACCACCACCACCACCACCAGCCTCCCATCCCAAAAGCTTTACAATAAAGGGAGCAGGATGGATTTCACAACGTGCCATTATCACACCGGGGGATGTGTGCGCACGCCGTTGCGTCTGGCCGGTGGTATTAGATGAAATCAGGCGGATTACACGGCTATAGACCAAATTAACAGACCCCTCCTCTCACTTCCTCTGTGTATAATGTGTGGCACTGATGTGACGAGTGAGTTTAAAGTCAGTCAGAGAGCAACTTCAGTCAAAATTAAGTAGAAATAAGATAAGATAAGATAAGATAAGATAAGGTGAACCTTTATTAATCCCCAGAGGGAAATTCAGGTGTCAAAGCAGCAACATCAGCAAACAGAGTGAAACACAGGAGAGGTAAAGGTATACAAAAATTATAAAAAAAAAACAATAATTAGAGATATAAAAGATACAGAGTGAATGGGTGAACATAGTGTGTACAGTCCGTCAATAAATAAATGTAATATGTACATATGTGCAATCTATAAAGTGGTATATAGGATGTATAGTGTAAAGTAAATATAGGATGTACTGTATAGTTTAAAGTAAGTGTGTATAGGATGTATAGTGTAAAGTAAGTGTATATAGGATGTATAGTGTAAAGTAAGTGTATATAAGATGTATAGTGTAAGGTAAGTGTAAAGTGCGCCAGTGGTTAGAGTCCAAGATGGTTGCAGATAGTGCATGTGTAAAGGTAGATAGTGCATGTTTAAAGGCAGATAGTGCATGTTTAAAGGTAGATAGTGCATGTTTAAAGGCAGATAGTGCATGTTTAAAGGTAATAGTGCATGTTTAAAGGCAGATAGTGCATGTTAAAAGGCAGATAGTGCATGTTTAAAGGTAGATAGTGCATGTTTAAAGGTAGGTAGTGCATGTTTAAAGGTAGATAGTGCATGTTTAAAGGCAGATAGTGCATGTTTAAAGTTCTTAAAGTCCTCATAGTTCTCATGTGAGGGTCAGCCTTGTTTGTGGAGCCTGATGGCTACCAGCATGAAGGACTGACCCAGGCGCTTTGTGTTGTGATGCAAATGAGATGCATCCAAACTTTGTGCAACACAGATACATGATCATTTTCACACAGCATGCATCTCATCTTTACATTAAAATATCTCATTCAACCTTCAAAGGACCCCTGGTGGGTCCCAGACCACAACACACACCCGCCTGCAGCAGACTTACACAGGGTCCGGTGTCTTTATGGAGACTCATGCACATTCTCCTCTCACAACCCTCCACCACCACCACCACCACAATCCACATCCATCCATCCATCCATCCATCCATCTGCCTGTAATGCACGGACGTGTTTATGGCCGCCGTAGTTAAGTCGTTGTTAATTTTACACTAAATGGGTTGTTATGAAGATGAATGACTGGAGGGGAATGGGACACTTGGGACAGCGGAGCGTTTTTTCTACCCTGAGAGGAGCCTATATATATATAGCTATATATAGGGATCTGTGAGAGTACAGTGGTCTGAAGGGGCCTATTTGTGTTGCTGATGTTGAGATGTCCTCAAATACATCACAGGTTAGAAGTTATTAATGGTTTAATGTTGGACTGAAGGGAAGGTTTGATGCTGAAAACTGCTGATTTTGTAGACAAATAATCCAAAAATAATTGCAAGTATAAGTGTTTTTGGTTTGATATTTTAAATCAGGAGTAAAGGAAATGTTTGCAGAACAGAATTTAGGCCAAGATTTAGCACCAAACTCTTATAAACTTAAAATATTTTTAAAAAAGATGCAAACTTGTGTGCATTTATCAGCTGTTAAAGAGTACAACCCAGGTGGATTGTATCATTAAAGCTACAGTTAACTCACCACCATCCATACAACTTTCTCTGACACTCCCCTTTTCTTGCTTGAGGGAACATCTTGGTGCACTGTTGTATTTTTTAAGTGATTGAACTCATCTATATCTAAAATAATCTTTAAAATAAAAGATAAAGACCTACCATCGAAATCTAAAGCTTGCATGCTTTAACATCTTCAAACACGGACTCTAGCTCCCTCTAGTGGTCATATACTGCCAGTGTCAGAGCGCATGGAAGATGTTAAAGGGGCCCTGCAGGCTGAAGGCCCAGAGCATCAAACTGAGCATCAAACTGAGCTCCAGGCTGGATCTAAAGGATTTGATTTGGAAATTAATTAAAATTAAAAGTCTGGAAATATTCATTAAAATCAACCAAATAAACATGAGCGTGGAGAGAGGAGGAGGTGGTTTATGTTGAATACAGAGAGAGGATGACACTGAGAAGCCAAATTGGGGGGTTACATTTGAGAATATAAAAAAATCAAAACAGAAAATATTATAAATTGTGATATTTTTATAGATTTATTGATTTATTCTCAAATTTAAACGTGTTCATTGGTGTTGAGTGTTTGGTGTTTATGGTTCAAAATTAAACCAAAACCCTGCAAACTTGACATCCTCAACAACCAATAATAGAATAAATGTGATCATTTTAATGTGCCAAAACTGTATAATAAGGCAAAAAATATTGTCTTTATATAGATGCTTAAAGGTAAAATTACTTGGGTGTTTATTTATTTATTTATTGCACCTGATTAATCTCAAAACAAATGTGTAAAAATATCTGATTTCCTAATCCTTATAATATCCCTTATAATAACAATATTTCACGTCTAATTGTTTTTATTATTATTATGATTATTATTATTATAGGGCTTTTCATATCTTTAATAATGCCAGTAACAGTTTCACTCACCATGCTATAATTGATGTAATATTAAACATGGTGCGTCTGATTGAGGATTATTAATCCGGTCCAATAATAATCCCGCAGTATGCAGCGATCAGCGGCTCTAAATTGAGTTTGATTCCGGTAAATCTTCGCTTCGGCGGTGTGTTTCTGCAGCTCCGAGAGACTTAGTGATAAATCATGTATTTTTAATGAATATCAATAGAAGGAGTCCCCCTCCCCAGAATAAAGCCAGGAGGAGCGCGTCTCTGTCTATCTAATTAGATTAAGACCGGACTGACTAACGGGGGAATACTCCGGTAATGACTGCTGCTATCACGGCTTTCAGAGGCTTTCTAATGGGCTCTGAAGCTTTCTAACCATTAACACCGACGGGCTAACAAATCTAATGTGACATGACACCCTTCTGTTTAACCAGCGGCCACAGAAAGTTACTGCAGAAGTCTAATATCATCTGACTCCTCAACTCTGGACTGTGTGTACTGATGGGGACAAAGTGGGCTGACAACATGTTATTATCATAAGTGATTGATAATAAGTTGGTTTCATGAATGACAAATTACACATGATGAATATGAGTTACTATAATTTCCTCTTTCTCTTATTGTGCCCTCTAGAGAAAGACCCTAAAACAACACAGCAAAGCACCCATCATATGATAAAAAGCACATAGGAGGTAACTATATTTTACATTATGCAATTATGGCAAGCAAAATGTATGTTATATTTTAGGATCAGAGCAAATCACCTACCACTAGCCTAATTATAGACTTTTACACTTGTCAAAATAAGATTGCAAAGTGCTTTATAGGAGAAAAAAAGTAAACAGAAATGATTGTGTTAAAATAAAAAAGATAAAAGAAACAGGACACAGAAATGCAAGAGTTGAATGTAACTGAGTACATTTACTTAAGTATTGTACTTAACTTAAGCACTTAAGTACAATTTTGAGGTACTTTAATTGAGTATTTCCATTTTCTACTTTATATTTCTTCATTTCAAAGAGAAATATTGTATTTTACTGCACTATATTTATTTGATATCTTTACTAACTTCCCTGTGGTTACTTTGCAGATCCAGATTAATAAAACAAAATATAGTCAACAAATAAATTAGGATGTATTATTATGGATAAAGATAAAACTTTATTGATCCCACAGGCTATACAGCAGTAGTCAAAAATAACCTCACTCTTACCAGCTGCAACATTAATGTGATGAATACTTTAATGCATCAATAATTATATATAATATATGTTATTCTGAAATGAGCCATTCTGCATAATGAGTACTTTTACTTTTGGTACTTTAAGTATATTTTGATGCTAATACTTTTACTTAAGTACACATTTGAATGCAGGACTTTTATTTGTGACAGTGTATTTCTACACTGTGGTATTATTACTTTCACTTGAGTACAAGATCTGAGTACTTCTTCCAACGCTGGATTTAAAGGAGGATGCAGGAAGGCACATCTCCCTGAGTTTGAAGCCTTGGTCGGGGGGATTGCTAGCAGAGTTTTTGCTGCAGGATCTGAAGTTACTGTACGTACTGTACATGTATGGACACAAAGACTCACAAATGCATAATGGAGCCAGACTAGTGCTTTAAAGACACAGAGTAAAACCTTGAAATCTATTTAAAAAAAACAATGCAAAGAGGCCATATTGAGGGTTAAGTGATTTCTTCTTTTTTTTTAGTCTGGCAGTTACAAGATATTTTTCTGTATCTTGGTGACTTTGGTAATAAAAAGAAGGGCAATAAGATAAATATAACGCAAAACTGAGTACTATAAACTCGCCTAAGAACACTGAAGTGCTACAATAGAAAATAAAAATAACCATCATGTTGAACAGAACAGTATATGTGGCCAGGGAAATGCTTCAAGCCGTGGGTATATTAGCACACACTGTCAGACTATATAGGGATATTTGAAAGTGGGTTTTCTGTATAGGCTCTTCTGCAAATGTGAATTGTTTCATCATTATGTTTGGGGTAGACGTTAGTTTAAAGGCATCTTCATCATCCTACCAAATGACAGATACAGTATAGGGGTTGTTGAGTAGTTTGGCAAAGCTTTGGGGATGTCATTTTTTTTTATTTTACTTTGTTGAATTTTGTTGTGACATTTCAGTTCCAATAAATGTTGCTATATTCATGCCAAAACAGTTGATGTGTCGCCCATTATTTTACAATCATTGTGAAATTTCACTATGGAATACTACAATCTCTCTACGGGAACTGAGAGTCATCTCATTCATTTTCATGCCAGGATTTCCAGACTGGTTTGGAGGAATCTTCATCATTTCAGAGCTGGACAGCACTGACAGGTTGATATCTTATATATTTAAAAAAAGAAAAAAAAAGCCTTTGTGGGCATCAGTTTAAATCAACACACTATCCCTGAATCATTTGTAGATTAAAAAAATAAATTAGCAGTTCTGATACCTGTCTCAATCACTCAGTTATCCTCTGATCTGTAATTTGAGGATTTCTGAGACTTTCTGATTTTCTGAATCTGAGCCATTTATATTTTTGCATGCTGAGGAGAAACCTAATAAATGTTCAGTAGTTGCCTCTAAAGTAGTGAACTTGAAGTAACATAAACACCAAAATGATCATCGATTGGCTTTTTAGATTGTTTGTATTTCAAACTGTGTTGATAATGAATCAGTCCTGATGACTAAGCTGCCTGCTTTTATTTTGTAGGATTAATAGTTTTTACTTACTATCATGAATGTACTTTTATAAAAACAGCACATAGAGTACTGAACATACATTACATAATACAATGCTGCCTTGTAGGAAAGACTTGCTTTTTTTGCACATCCTGAACCTTCATAATTCAATGTTCAGTTTTTAGACTTTATTCTCTTAATTGCCATTTTCTTTATTTCTATACTCATTATTTTACTCTCTAAATGGTTTGTCAACACAATGTATTTACTTGTCATGTCTGTAAGGTAAGCTGAAACTGAGAGGGGGGAATGAGAATGATATCAATTGCTTCCATTGGTTTTTACCAACTAATGCAGTTCATACAACTCACCACAAGATGGCACTAAAGAGCTTAAAATCTCTCTCCTCTCTTTATGGACAGTTTGAGCTTCTCTCTGGAGATGCAATGATGTAGGCTAGATTAGATTTTATATAGTATGTGTGGTGGGTTTGACACATTTTCATTTTTATGTTTTATTCATATTATTTGTGTTTAATGTATCTTATGTTCACATCAGAATGATTTTCCCCTTAGGAACAATAAAGTTGAAGTTAAAGTTTGACTGTGTGTATTTTCCATAACTATGCTAGTATACAAAATAGTTAAATTGTCACATTTTAATACCAATTTAAGATTTGATATAGCTTCTTCCACTACTGGATATAGCAAATAGATAGATTTGAATGGGCTTCTTGGCCTGAGAAGTATATAGAGTGAAATAAACAGACGGGTTTCCAGATGGCATAGTGCCAGTCAACTGTTTGTGTCCTCTGGTATTCCTACATGTGAGGCACTTTTAAGACATTTGATGTATAATTTTATTTGTCGTTTGGATGAGTCAGAGAACAGCATCATAGAGGCTTTAACCAGCCCAAGCAAGAGCTGCACTCGGTACTCATCCAGGCTCAGAAAACACTGGCGATATAGCCTACATATGAACTGCTGTGGTCTTATCTTGTATGTTTTTTTGTTTCTTTTTCTTTTCTTTTCTTTTATTGCCATGGACCCTCCTGTGTGTCTGAAATAAAGTTTGAATTGAATTGAAACACTATCAGAATGGATTTTAAAAATGATAGTAACCTCTAGTCTCACCACAGTGTGGCAGTAGTAGTCTGGGATAAAGACTAAAAACAATAAAAAAAATAAAATGATCAAGAACTCACAAACAAAAAGCTATAGTGGTGGTACATGTTTACATCATCATCTATAGTAATAACAGTGAATGCATCTGTCAATCATCTCATCAAGGCGGGGCTTCAGTTACGACGTCACTTCCGGGCTCAGTGACCCGACAAACAAACGGTACTTGAACTTCTTCGTAACAGCTGCTCGTCTTGATCGATAGGTGAGTTACTAAGATAACTTCTACATGTTCAACCTGGAGTTCAGACATTAGTTTATTACAGTAGGGCCGATGTTAACGTTTCTTGTTTATCTACATCCTCAATGCTAGCGAGCTCTGGGTATAGTTAGCTAGTAGCTTGCTAACAACCTAAACCAGAGATCTCTTAGCAACCTGCAGCTCTGGAGCAACATCCGGGTCTTTAGCTCCTCTCCAGTGGCTCCATGTGGATTATTAAACATGGAAATTAATAACTGGGTTTTTTTTTACATTTTCATTTTTATTTATCATTGTTGTAGGTCTATGGTACGACGGAGTATTAGGGCCACATTGAGGAAAAAAAAAAATCTGAGATTTCGAGAATAAAGCCATAATATCAAGAGAATAAAATCATAATATTATGAGAATAAAGTCATAATATTATGAGAATAAAGTCAGAAGTTTACGAGAAAAAAAGTCAAAAGTTTACGAGAAAAAAAGTTGTAATATTATGAGAATAAAGTCAGAAGTTTAAGAGAAAAAAGTCATAATATTATGAGAATAAAGTCAGAAGTTTAAGAGAAAAAAGTCGTAATATTATGAGAATAAAGTCAGAAGTTTACAGGAAAAAAAGTCGTAATATTATGAGAATAAAGTCAGAAGTTTACGAGAAAAAAAGTTGTAATATGAGAATAAAGTCAGAAGTTTACGAGAAAAAAAGTCGTAATATTATGAGAATAAAGTCAAAAGTTTACGAGAAAAAAAGTTGTAATATTTTGAGAAAAAAGTCGTAATATTATGAGAATAAAGTCAGAAGTTTACGAGAAAAAAAGTCGTAATATTATGAGAATAAAGTCAGAAGTTTACGAGAAAAAAAGTCATAATATGAGAATAAAGTCAGAAATTTAAGAGAATAAAGTCATAATATTACGAGATAATATTACAAGAATAAAGTCATAATATTACGAGAATAAAGTTACGAGAATAAAGTCATAATATTACGAGAATAAAGTCATAATATCATGAAAATAAAGTCATAATATTAGGAAAATAAAGTTATAATATTATGAATTATGGCATGTACGAGTGATTTAGGAGAACTTGTCGCATTCACCAATTTTCTCTTATTTTAAATTTTCTCTTAGGTTCAAACACAATTTACGAGTGGTCCGGACCTGTTGTAGGAGTCATGTGCAATCATTCTGCTGTTATCCAAACTTAAGTTTGTCACTAATAGATTGTATATTTCATTACTTTGAAGCAATTTTGAGTTTGAAAATCCTATTTAGAATACACTTAATAATTGTTTTGACATTATCCTGTACGACTCTGCAATTCAAATTACAATATGATTCTAAATGTATTCATATATCCTAACGATATCATCCTTAAGTTAAACTGACCATTGATGCTATTGTAGCAATATGAACATCTCAAAGTGCAAAAAGAGTTAAATTACACACTAATTGAAGGTTAATTTGTCTCTGTATATAATAAGGTCAACAGGAAGTGTACCCAGCCTCGTCATGGCTGATTTACTTCTTTCGGATGCCCGTCGGGCTCTTGGAAGAGAGCATGTCTTTAGACAGGGTACTGATATCTTGGCAGAGACCGATGAATGAGGCAGGATGCATAGCTTAATCTGGTATCATTTGGGCATTAATTATGCTAATTTACAATTCTCATGAACGCACGCTCAAGAGAAAGTTAACACAAGAATATGAAATTGTTCTTGCATGAGGCTTAATATTCCAACTAGCTTTCTGCAATGACATAACACAAATATTCTCAATGAGTAAAACAACCAGAATGGCATGTGTCAAAGGAAGCTTGTAGATTCATATTTTTTGCACTGCTTATTGATAAATTGTATTTGGTTAATCAGTTCAGTATCATTCATTGTGCATATGAAGGAAAAGGAGTGAGATCAAGCTCGGGAGATGTCTCTATAAAGGCATTTAGTAATATTTATTGATTGCGAAATAATGCAATGATGTTGATACATATCAATCAATCAAACTTTATTTATATAGCACCTTTCAAACAAGTCAAATGCAATTCAAGGTGCTGAACAGATGATTGACAAAAATGTAGAATGTTAAAAATGGATTTAGAGACTAATGCACACCAAAACAACCAATAAAAAAGTTCATTGAATAAGAATGCAAAAAAAAGATGGGTATTTAAGATCATAAAAGATAAATAAAATACAAGGAAATAAAAATAACAATAAAATAAATACAAATTATGAAACTACACAAAATAAGCAGATTGTATTAAAATAATGACATTTTAATAAAATAGAATAAAAGAGGTAATGATCAGCAATAAAATGTTAATTAAACAAAATATAGTAAAATAAACACTATAATGATGATGATAAATAAAATAAGTATAAACAATAAAACCATCATGCACCCATCGATATTCAATAAGCCATTTTTTATTTCATCAGCATTTTGTATTTGCTTCAGCACTTACCTGCTTCAGTGTTGTAAATGACTAGGAGCATCAGTTTTTCACAGAAAATATAAATGTGTTGTCATGTGTTTTCTTGTATGCACTGACAGGACATCCATGCATCAAGGTTTTGCCTGTCGTTGGTGTTGATGAAACAGTCCATGACATCCCAGATGCCACGGAGCCACCAGCAGTTGAGACTCCAGACATTGTACCACTGAGCTTAACTTACCAACACCACTCAGAGTGGAATGAGTGCTCCATCCTGTATGAAGAGAGTCTGAGGCTGCTGACACCATGACCCAACTCCTCAAAGAGCTGAAGGTGTGCATGGTTGCCTGTGCACAGATCTCATGACTCATGTATAAGCACATTATTATTTTATTGTTAGTAATGTTAGCTGAGAAACCAGAGTGTAATGTAGTTGTTTTGTCACTGTTTAGGAAGTATTATTATGTAAAAAAATGTAATAAAAAAAGTCACAGTATATTATGTTGATAAATGTCATGAAAAAAAGTCATTGTATAGTATGTCGAAAAATATCATAGTATAGTATGTTGAAAAACTTCAAGAAGAAAAGTCATAGTATAATATGTCGAAAAATGACATGAAAAAAGTAATAGTATGTTGAAAAATATAGTATAGTATTTTGAAAAAAATGCAATGAAAACATTCAGTGTAGTATGTCTGAAAATGACATGAAAAAAACTAATTGAATAGTATGTCGAAAAGTTATACAAAAAGGATCATAGTATAGTATGTTGAAGAATGTCATGAAGAAGTCAGTTTAGTATGTTGAAAAATGACTTGAAAAAGTAATAGTATCTATAGTATGTTGAAAAATATAGTATGTTGAAAAATGCAATGAAAAAATTCAAAGTGTAGTGTAGTGTGACATGAAAAAAGGTCATAGTATAGTATGTCGAAAAATATAGCAAAGTATATGGAAAAATGTTTTTTTTCAACCTACTATACTATGACCTTTTTATGACTTTTTTTCAATATACAATACTATGACTTTTTTATCACTTATGACTTTTTATGACTTTTTTTCAATATACAATACTATGACTTTTTTATCACTTATGACTTATTTTTATTTTTTCGACATATTATACTTTGACTTTTTTATTTTTTCGACATACTATACTATGACTTTTTTTTAAACTTTTTTTAGACATACTATGACTTTTTTATGGCTTGGTTTGCGACATACAATACTACTTTTTGACATACTATACTATAATTTTTTTCGAAATACTATACTATCACTTTTTTAATTTTTTTGGACATAGATTTTTCCGAAATTTTATACTGACTTTTTTGGACATACTATATTATGACTTTTTTTCGACCTACTATACTATGACTTTTTTTTCGACATACTATACTATGACGTTTTTATGACTTTTTTTCAATATACTATACTATGACTTTTTTATCACTTATGACTTATTTTTATTTTTTTTACATATTATACTTTGACTTTTTTTATTTTTTCAACATACTATACTATGACTTTTTTTTATCACGACTTTTTTTTCGACATACTATACTATGACTTTTTTATTACTTTTTTTCAATATACTATACTATGACTTTTTTATCACTTATGACTTATTTCTATTTTTTCGACATATTATACTTTGACTTTTTTTTTTGACATACTATACTATCACTTTTTTTTCGACATACTATACTATCACTTTTTTACTTATTTATATTATGACTTTTTTTATCACTTATGACTTTTTAATTACTTTTTTAAACACACTATACTATGATTTTTTTTTAACTTTTTTTCGACATAGATTTTTCCGAATAATTATACTGACTTTTTTGGACATACATTACTATGACTTTTTTTTCCGAAATACTATAGTAACTTTTTTTCGACATACTATAACTATGACTTTTTACATGGAATTTTTAGACATACTACACTATGACTTTTTTTTCATGACATTTTTCGACATACTATACTATGACTTTTTTTAGTGAAATTTTTTTAAATGCTATACTATGACTTTTTTTCATGAAATTTTTCGACATACTATACTAGGACTTTTTTGGTGAAAATTTTCGTCATACTATACTATGACTTTTTTTCATTCAATTTTTCGACATACTATACTATGACTTTTTTTGGTGACATTTTTTGACATGCTACACTGACTTTTTTTTCATTTTTCGACATACTATTTTACTTTTTTTCCATGAAATGTTTTCGACATACCATACTATGACTTTTTACATGGAATTTTTAGACATACTACACTGACTTTTTTTTCATGACATTTTTCGACATACTGTACTATGACTTTTTTTAGTGAAATTTTTTGACATTCGATACTATGCCTTTTTTTCATTCAATTTTTCGACATACTATACTATGACTTTTTTTCATTCAATTTTTCGCCATACTACACTATGACTTTTTTTGGTGACATTTTTTGACATGCTACACTGACTTTTTTTTCACAACATTTTTCGACATACTATTTTACTTTTTTTCCATGAAATTTTTTCGACATACCATACTATGACTTTTTACATGGAATTTTTCGACATACTACACTGACTTTTTTTTCATGACATTTTTCGACATACTACATTGACTTTTTTTTCATGAAATTTTTCAACATTCTATACTATGACTTTTTTCATCAATTTCTTCCACATACTATACCATGACTTTTTTCATGAAGTTTCTCCACATACTATACCAAGACTTTTTTCCGGCACACTATACTTTGACTCTTTTTTGTAATCTTTTTTTGACGTGGTATATTGGGACTTGTGAAATAGCTCAGGGCAGTACATATATGCTTGGAATACTGGAGGTTGTGAGTTCAATACTTATGTGACACAGTGAGTTTTGAGGGCCAACTTCAAATAAAGAAGTGAAATACAACCAGAAACATTGCATCAGTGTATTTGGTCAGATAGCTCAGTGTGGTAGATATCTGCTTGGAGTACTGAAGGTTGTGGGTTCGATCCTTATGTGACAGTCTGTTTTCAGGTATAACTTCTAATGACGAAGTCAAATATACCAAGAGAACGGTCACAAGAGCGTGTGGCATTGGTGGCTTGGTTGCTAAGTTCCCGGTTGGTTGCTAAGTTCCCCACCCTCACATCAATATCCGGTGCTCGACAGTGGAGTGAGACGAGCGTCTCCTCCCAGGGTTTACCAGAGATACAACTGGGGGGTTATGCAACAGAAAACCTGAAATTGTAATAGATTTTACTGCGTATTTGTAAATGTGGTCATACGGTGCTAAAATAAAGTGAAGTGTTTCCCTTGTTTCGCATTTCAGTTATTCAAACTATATTATATTA
>CAKALU010055265.1:0-40838 GCA_916700995.1 Hozukius guyotensis | reverse complement strand
GTTGCATCTTTATCCAGTTTTGAATATTTTCTGCAAATGGGCAGTAAAGGCAAGTTGGCTTGTGCTGTGCTGCACAGACAGCTGTAACTTTCATGGAGATGCATGGCGTATTGATTTTATTGTCAATTAAGCAGGATGGATCCATGTAGCATTGCAGATCCCCAGAGAAAATGTGTGGAAGCCCCATTTGTAAGTAAAGAGAAGAGAAACTCTGACATCTTGACTTTGAATTTAGGAAGAAGTGTTGAACAAAATTAGAGTCAAGCTTCTGACAGAGAGAAGGAGCTGTCAATTAACACGGCGAACTACTTTAAAAAGTGACAACTTTGTGTTCAGAAGATTGTCTGAAGTATAACTCTAGACTTTGAAACCTCTGTGTTTTATGCTAATGTGGTTAACAAAAGAGACATGACCAGAGTCCTAACAAACTGGCTCAGCTCAATACTGCATATCAAATGCAACGTTTCAACTTAAAGTCTTAAAACACAGGAACACAGCTTCATTTTACAAGGTGCACCTGTTTTGTTCCAAAGCTCAAACATTGTTCCTGCTTCACAACTCCTATAATTTGCACGTTCATGAAACTTCATTATTGGCACCTCTCAAATCACCATATAAGGACCTGTTCTGCTTTGTGTGTGGGCAAGTTTCATTCATTAAAATGTTACCAAAGAGTAAAAAGAATTATTTCACATCACAGAGCTTCAAGTCCCGAGACTTTGTCACGGCCATTCGCGTTCGATAATGCCGCACAAGGCACCCCTTATCGCCGATATGAAACGCACCGGGTGTTCCATTAACTACAATGTCAACCCATCCGTGGCAACAGTAAACGCTGTGTGATGACGTAGTTTACAGAGTGAAAAGACACACATCGTGCAGGAGGGGAGGTTGATGGGTCCAACAAACACAAGGCTTTCATCCAGGAGACCGCTGTTTGTGTCCCTTACATCATGTTACAAATCAGCTGTTCGTTTGCGTCCCGCATTCACAACGTTTAGTGTTATTTTCATGGTACGAACGTAGTAGTTTTAAGCCCAACCATGTATTTCTTTCCTAAACATAACTAAGTGGTTTTGATGCGTAATCCTAAAGTGACGCCAAGGGTCGTGACAAAGTGGCCGTATTTGACGAGTCGGGATGAGAACGTGTTGAAACAACACTACAGCTGTCACTGACGTGTCATCAAAGCAGAGCTGCATATTGTGACAGAAATTAAGAGGGAATAATTTAACATGATTAGTCCATGACTAATGAGAGAGGCGGTCATGTCACAGTCACAGAGATATTAGGCAGATTATATTACAGCCTTCGGTAGGTGATGTTGCACTGATGGTGCATCTGCTAGGTACGAGAAAAATGGGGAATGCCACAAATTCTCTTAAATCGCTTGAACGTGCCACTTAAGAACAAATCTGTTCACATGAGACCTTTTGTCTTAGGGCTTAAGCCATCTTTGTTAAATATAATTCTGCTTATATCATACTATATATATATATATATATATATGTATACATACACACACACAGAAAAATATAGATTACGCCACACAAAAGCAATGGGCCTCATGCAGCAAGGTTGTCTTAAATTACTCTTACATTATCTCTTAATTTTATGTTAAGAGAAAAAAATAAGACAAGTCAATGGACCAATAGTATTTCTTTAGCCTATAGATTTAAGAATCCAATCATATAATTACTAATTTGATTATACAATCATCATATGTTCCTCAAATGTAAAATGTATGTTTTCTTGCGTTGGACAAACAATTTGTGGACTGTTTTTTTCTTATCTTGGTAAGAGTGCTCTTGGCCACTTGTAAAATGTTCTCTTACTTAAGAGAAGAGCAAAACTAAGAAAACATTGGTGAATCCCAGAAATCAATGGAATAACAACATAAGAACAAATCGTGGATACGCACAAAAATAAGAGGACATTTGTTCATACATTGCTCCTTGCATGAGACCCATTGTTCTACATTATCTGTGGCATCCAAAAAACATATAAATGTATATGTTTTAGGATTGCAAAAGAGCTATGAGTACTGGAATGTTTAATATAGTATAGTATAGTATAGTAAGTATTTTCTTAACCTGATCTACTGTACAGATGCTGTGTCATGGCTCAAGTAGAAACTGTGATATTGTGCAGATCCAGGTGAGTACTACAGTACAGATACTGTATCTCTCTGTATTTTGCTGCCTTGTGGTATTTTCCACTTCTCCGACATTCCCCCCTACAGGCTTTGAGTCAACAAATTACAGACTCCTGTATAAGGCGAGACAGTCAACTGGCTTCAAGTAATGGAAACTGGCATCTTTCAACAAGTAGTCAATCTTGAAACATTGACCACTAATGGCCTGAGTGGAGAGTACAGGCTGGTATGGATTTTGACCCATGCTGTCATTTTCATGGTAAGTGACAATTTGTCACGATCTATAATTACAACTTTCATCTGGAGGGCCCAATCTTAGGATTCAGCGCTAATTATATGGCAAGTCTGAATGTAAACATCAGAGATGGAGGGATAAGGCAATAAAAAAACAAAGACTGGGAGATAATGCGAGGAAAGGGAATACAAAGCGAGTAGAGAAAGAAAACAAATTGAGTAATGCAACAAAAATGAGATCAAATAAGACAAAAACACGAAGATCTCTGAGGTTAAAATCATCCAGAAGAAAAACAAAGCATGATTAACATTTCCCTGAGACAATACAATGTAGTGGATTGTCCCCTCTGCTGTGTAGAAAATGGTGAGGAAGAGAGAGTGAGGTATTTTATTTAGTGAGCGAAAGACTGCTTTCTCTCAGCGAGTCCGATCCCATGTGAATAATCCTGCCTGTAAATCCGATGGGATTACCACCGATACGGTCTCAATTTTATGGTTTGCTTTAATTCTAGTGTAAAGAGGAAACACAGCAGCATAAGGAGCGACAAGAGGATTTGGAAGTGAAGCATGCTGTGATATATTAGAGACTGGGCTTGCAAATGTCTATATTCTTCATGTATAGATCCAGCTGTGCATCACTTTAAAACATAGTAACTTCCATTTGGAGTATTTTCATATTTAGTTTGTGAAACTCAATGGATGACTTTAACAGTGCATGTGAAAGTCAACATGAAATACTGGATTTTGGGGGCTGATAAATATAAATATTAGGAGTACAGGAGTACTTTCTGAGATCTGGGAGTTTGATGATTCTTCCTACAACTGCACTTTTCTTGCCAAAAGTCTCAGATTTTAGGTTTCCCAAAAGGAGAATCTAATCATCGCCTGATGATACAAGTCCAAACTTCAACTCGCTGCAGGGTAAAATGTGTGATAATCAAACTATAACTTCAGCCTGGTGTTTAGCACAGAGGGGACTTTTGGACTGTTGGTCGGACAAAACAAGCATTTTAAAAAGGTCAGTTTAGGCTACGATCTACGACATTTTATAGATATACCTTAATCAATAATGCAAATAATCGTTAGTTGCTGGCAGGATGCCTCCACTATAAAATGCTGCAGGATGTTGTGACTGGTATTTCTGGGATTTAGGGTAGTGATCTCCCATTTATTGCGGAATGAGAACGGGCTGTATCAGCAGTCTTCTCTTGGCTAACTGTTATACAGTACAGTATGCTTGTTTATATGTGTGTATGTATATGTATATGTATTTTTAATGTAATATCTCTGTTTTTTTTGCACATTTTTGCTGCTTTTTTGTCGTTGTTGTTTTGTTTTTAATTAAAACACTCTGAACGGCTTTTGTATGATATGGTGCTATACAAATACATTTTGTAATTGAATTGAATTAACTCTCTATACCAGCCAGTGTACTCTGTACACGTTATTACTCTGTGGTGGTACTTAGTTGTTGCTGCCTTTCTTTCCTTCTGCATTATCTTGACCCCTCATCATTGTTTTCATGTATATCTGTATACCACAGTTTTTTTTTAAACCCTCCTATATGTCTGTTATGTTGTTTAACCCTTTCGGCTTTGGTACCATCCCTCCATGTATTTCCAGTCCGAATGACATCTTGATATTATGGCGGTATAGATCCCAGTAAGGTGGATCATTGAGCTAATTTCTCTCTCATTCTTGGCTTTCAGTTTAAAGTTGTCCACACAGTTCTGCATAATGATCAGATACAGCCCTTTGCAGAACCACAGCGGGGTTGCCACATCCTTTGTGAGCTAATCGTCTATTGCTCTCAGACTTCATCCCTTTCTCTGCTGCTGTCAGCTGTCATTTCAGTGTCCAATGTGTCCATTTTCTTCAGAACCAGTCTTAATTGGTCCTTGTAGTGAGCTCAAGAATCCCCCTCCAGATCACATCCATTTAGATCTTCAGCTGCTATTCCCTCCTTCACCATCAGGGGCATATTACTGTACGGCTCATGGCATGACTTCACTTCCCCCGAAAAATGGTGAGGCCTCGACAGGGTCTAATTGCCAAAGACTCCACACTTACAGTATCTCTCTATCACATACATTTGTATCTGAAAGCCTGTCTATTAATTAGTCTCTCCTGACTGAGATGCCGGCAGGAGTTTCCATGTCAGGGAGAAGCAGGTTATTGGTCAGAAGTTTAATGAGGATTCCCATGATTGTCCTGCCTCATGTTAGCCAGTATTAGTCTGACTTTAGTAACCTTTTCATACTGCTACTGCACGTGTTCTTTATCTCCACCCAGCATAAGCCTGGAGGGGATCATGTGTTTGGTTTTGTGTGTGTACTGTATGTCTGTCTGGCACGGCATGAGTGGAGCAGAGCGGTGAGAATTTCCACTCCTCGCTCAACTCAGGTTTCACCCAGCTCCACTCAAATCATGATCGCTCCAAAAAAGGAAACAAGCTGTGTTGTATTTTAATTATGGCTACACCGAGTGTCATTTTGTTTGCATTTGAACCTAAGAAAAAAATCTTCGAACAAAATTCACAATTTGAATAAAGTGATTTATCAGATTAAATGAGTCTTTTTTTATTAAATCAACTTTTTTTAATGAATATAACTCGTCAGTTTCATTTGATTGCTGAGACCGTCCCATTAATACAGCTGCGTCCAAACAGTTTTTTAACCGCAGTGAAAATGTTGTATTTTAAAGGCTAAACGCCACTGAAGCAGGATATTTCAAAATAACATGTTGTGAATTTTGGAGAAAATTACATCTATGTTTTTTCAATAAATGTTGACTTTTGGACTTTACAATACCGGAGCGCTCCATCTATCCAAAATCCTTCTGCTCGCGCTCCGCTCACATGCTATGATGTCTGTCCAAGGCTAATCTCGCCTAGCCTAATATTTTTTATGCGCATTTATGACTGTATGCTCAAGGACCTCTCGTGGTTGCGGTGATTCACAATTTTTGAAAAACCTATATTATTGACTGTTTTATAGCGTCACTGCCTGCTGACTCCTCACTACTCGTAACCAGACGGTAGCTAGTGGCCGCAAGTGATTAACGACTGCTTCAGTTTGGAATCTTCTAGTAGTATATCCGATAATGGTGACTGGTTCCTGTTCTGGATGCCACTGATGATTGGTGTTATGTGAAGATTATTTCCTCCACTTGTTCTTCCCGTACTGTTTAGTTTCAGCTTTTGATGCCACAGCTTCCCAACACTTTGGGATGTTTACTTTATCTTACTTTAATCGGAGGACACTGTCTACAGCTTGCCAAGTTCATCCATTTGCATTTTTACACATTGGTGTAGTAATTGTGGGAAATGTAGGCATTGCTGCACTGAGTCCTGCTGTCACACTGTCTGTTAGCTTCTCACTGAGTTTAGGGAATCTAGTTTGTCTGACAGTAAATTAACTCTCTCATGTCAGCAGTTGGGCCAATTAATGAGTACGGTGTCAGTGTTCATCTCATCTTCCTCATTGCACCTCCAGTATCTCCTGGTCATTAATCTATTATTGACATTTCCTTGGCACGTGATCACAAAGGTATGTAGTCAGGCAGAGTGTTTACAGCTGAACGGTAAAGTCGTCTTCACAGACGCTGCCTCACCATCTGCTCAGCTGCGATGCTGCTACTCAGCCAACTCACGTGCTGCACAGTACTGTAAACAGTATTCTGCAGGACAAACAATGTAGTGATGACACTGTTAAATTAACTCAAGTGTTTTAGTGTGTTTGCTATGTTGTCTTGTAGCAGATCCTGAAAAAAATGTGACTTCTTGGAGGTACAAGTAGCAACAAATGTTAAAATTGTGGAATGAAGCTGTAACTCAACTGCAAACATCTGCTTCTTGTTCTAGTTTCAACACAAGTGAAATACCTGCAGTCACGTTAAACCTCCCATAATGCATTGCCAGACCCAAAAAAACATGCAATAAATCAGAGTGTGTGCTGTTTATATCTATCTGTGAATTACAACAAAGATGCTCTCATTGGTCTTGATGGAAATTATGATTTTACAATTGACGTCAGCTAAGCCCTGCCACCCATAGTTACTGTTGCTAAGCCTGTCAAGCGTTTGCACTGAATTACAGTGATAACGGAGGCAGATTTACCACTTGGTAAACATGGTTTTGGAAAGACTACTCTGTAAAAAAAAATACTTACATATTTACTTACTTACTTACATATATACTCATATAACACCCTCCAAACTCTTTATACACTGTATACCTGTTGATATGTCGCTTTTCTGAGAAGGGGTTTAGCGAATGGTCATATATGACTAAAACCCTATTCGCACGGGACTAGTAGTACTAAAATACTGGCTTTGCATATCCCGTGCAAATGTGCCGCACGAAACACCAGCCCGTTTTCATTCCCAGGGCATCAAATAAAGAGGTTTTGTCCCAGCCATCGGTGTGTGTGATACCGCTGCACAAGGCACCCTTTAGCGCTGGTATGAGACGCACCGGGCTTTCCATTTACTACAATGTAAACCCATCCGCGGCAACAGTAAACGCTCAGAGGAAGTGAGCAGGGAGTGAACTGTGGTAACGTAGTTTAAAGAGCGAAAATGCACAACAAGGACGGGCAGGCGGGTGGGAGGTGGATGGACCCAACAAACACAAGGCTTTCATCCAGGAGACCGCTGTTCCTGTCCCGTACGTTAAGTTTTGCTTTCACATTACACTCAGCTGTTTGTTTGTGTCCCGTGTTCACAATGTCAAGTCACATTTTCATTGTACAAACATAGTTATTTTAAGCCCAACCATGTATTTCTTTCCTCAACCTAGTGTTTTTATAGCTTAAACCTAAAGTGACACCAAGGGGCGTGACAAAGCAGCGGTATGTGACGAGTTGGGATGAGAACGTCACTCTGACTGACCGTCCTATAGTGGGAGTTTTCCTATAGGAGTAAAAACAATATGACTCCAGGCCAGTGAGCAAGAGAGAGCGAATCAATGGGGATTTTATTTTTTTTTTTTTACTCCTATATTCTCTACACATAAAAAGATGTTATTAGAGAGAACTGCTCATTTGCTGCACTCTTGAAACCATCGGACATTAATTGCTTCTTCCTACATTAAATATTAAACCAGAATTTTTATACGTTGTCTGTAATGAGCTCCAAACGAGTGATGTGCTGTGATATGGTCTCGCGTGCCCAAGATGAGCGGAGAAAACTCCTCCATCATTGTATCTGAAAATTACATATTCAACAGTATCATAATGTTTCAGTATTATAATTGTCTCCGATCTTTAATACAGTGTCATTACTATGTAGGGAGAGGGGTTGGCATAGTATGAATACAGAAGGAGTTGATTTTAATGGGTTGTCGATTACATTTTCTGTCTTCAGTCACCCTGATTGTTGAAGTGTGTGTGTGTGTGTGTGTGTGTGTGTGCATCTCTGAGTGTGTGTAGTGTGAGAGGATGGGGGAGAAAAGGGTGTGAGAGAGGAAACTCCACGTGTGACTGTACGGTACATTGTGTGCTGAATACTTCTCATCAGAGCACCTTGATGGTGATTCCCTTTCATTTCGCTGAGGATCTCTCACATCAGTCGGCTACTCAAAGCAAAAAAAAAAAAATGCAACACTCTCTGCGAAAAGCGCCTGAGGTGGGTTTCTGAAAAGCTTGAGAGCACAGAGGACAGGTCTATTTTTTCCAACTTGAAATGGTCTTAATGCTCGGGCTGCTCCTCCTCCTCCACCAGCAGCAGCTACTAACGGCAAAAGAAGCATCTTCTCATGTTATTCAAATATTTTAATTCCCTCCTCAACTTGAAGATGATCAGTCAGGAAGGTGCTAAAAAATTCTGATGATTTGTTTTTTTAAATTCTTGTCCACAAACAGCCAATTAGAATAATATCACATTCATTTGCATAGTGCTTCATTCAGCAAGATGCCACAACATACATGTTTTTGAATGCCTCCCACAAAAAGCCCATAAAGCTTATTACCTATAACCAATATCACCACGTACTGTACATCCACTCTCCTGCCCTACATCTCTTTAATGAATTCAGCTGCATGTGCCACAACTGTGCTGGTTTGGAGGCAATATAATGTCAGCAGCATCACGACCAGTCAACCAGTGGCTTATCTCTGAAACATGCAGTAGCATATTATACTCATATCATACAGGAATTTAAGCCTTATAGGGTGAAATTAAATAAGCTTTAAGCTCCTTGTCTGCCATCAGCCTAACCCTTACACTTTCAACTCAGAGATCCAAACAACAATAAATCAGAAACACCTTCATATCATCATTATTTTCATATAAATCAGAAATGGTCAGCTCTGTAAAGTTTTATTAAGCAATCAATGACCCTAAAGAACTAAAATGGGTATTTTTTTTAAGCTTTAAAACATAATGTGCTTCCTGCATCCTCCAACTGTTTACTCACCCTGTAAATCATGCAGGTTTTAATCCATAAGGACTTCTTTTTTTTCCTCATGTCTTGCACTTCATGACGCCCTTACCTCCCCATAGGGACTCATGTATATAGTGCCTATATAGTGACCTTCTCATAGCCTACTTTGTGACATCTTCCATCTCTTATGGTGTCACTAATATAGTCCTCATAGGAGCCAGTGGTGATCACAGTGACCTTATCATTACTCTGTTATACATCTCTGGTGTGTGGTGGGATTATTTCAGGATTCTCAGGATAGAGTTGTTTGACCTTTTCCAAGATGTTTGAACCTGTGATATTTGCAGCTATTTTTGCAAGTGAAACGACAATACTCCACTGTACCTGTATTTGGATTAAATGTCATCTGTTGTGCGCTCTCAGGTCTGTGCGTAATGGTAACACACACACACACACACACATGCTGGTGCTTTTATTTATTTTTCTTTTAAAGAAGAAAAGATTGTAAAACTTACCATGTTTTTTCTTCATTTCATTTCATTTTCTCTCCTCTTTCTCTTTAATAAAAAGCACAAAAGCGATCAGGAAATCCCAGCAGCAGCAGCAGCGGTGTGCTTCATTTTACGCACGTCCAGTACAAACCAGCAAAAAACACAGACTGGTTACAGTCAGAGGGAAACCAGCAGACAGCAGCTTCAGGGTTGCTTCACATCTCATATCTGTCTGTATATAAACACAGTTAAGTCATTTCAGTTATCCCGAGAAACTTGAGCGACTCACATTTACGATATTCTGCTTCAAAAATGTCTTTTTCCAAGAGTTCAATCGCCAGAATGAGTGAGAAAAGTGTAGAAAGTGTGCAGCCGACGGAGCTCCATCTGATGCTTCAAAGCGCAGCTCATGGTGGGATGTCTGTCTGTCTGTCTGTCTGTCTGTCTCCAGCCCCCCCGGGGAGAGACACGGGGCTCCCTGGTGCTGATGCTGATCCGCTCTGCTCCGTAGGGGAGATCACTGGAGGAGAAGTCAGCAAGCAAGGTGCATTCAAATCTGCGTTTCTTTCTGGGAGGTTTTGATGGGACTGACTGCTACACACACACACACACACACACACACACACACACAACACACACACACACACACACACACATACATGCATACATACATGCATACATATACACACACATACATATACACACACATACACATACACATACACACAGTGGGAGTGGATTTAATGGACGGCAACTACAGGCGTTGTGTTTACAAGTAATTCAGTGGATTTCTTTGGCAGTCCATTTCTTGTTACTGTATACAGGAAAGAGGTTCTCAAGGTCTGGTGTAGGGACCTCCCAGAGGCCCCTGCATGGCAGTTTAAGATGGTTAATCTGTTTAAAAGTTACTTGCAAATATGAATAATGATCACAGTGACCCCGATGAAGACCTATGTTGGTCACAACGCGTTGGTCATTTTAAACAATTATTGCCATGTAAAATAAAGGCATTTTAATTTTGTTCAAACACTACAGTGTGCTTTGGATTATTTTTGAGGGAGATTTGCATTTTGCACTTTTTGAAGACCATATTCCACCCATGCAATGAGCCCTTCACAAGACTTAATGAATAATGATCTTTTTTGAAAGAATATTTAGGAAAATAAATTCTGACTGAATCCTTCTGAGATTGATTGACTTCTGAGATAATCACGGACTTCTTTTAGTCATGTCTTTAAAGGGACTGTTTGTAAGAATCAGAAATTGGTTGTAACAGCGACACGCGCGCCATGTGCATGCGCTAACTGAATGTGAGCGAGCATCCGTCAAAACAGTGAGGCGAAACACGTCAACTAAAACCACAATATCACTCTATATTTCACCTGCTTGGCAGTAATGTTAGCAGACCAGACGAAGGTCTCTCCATGAATCAGTGCTGATCCTAGTGTTGGCTTTTCCTGCCTCAGCCTCCCGACCGTTGTCGGAGGAAGACACCGGCACCAGGTTGGAGACGATAACGTTTCTCGCTGCGGAGCCCCGTCACTTCACAAGACACGGGAAACCTCTGTTGGTCTGGAGGAGCTGCAGCAGTTATTTCTGCACAAACGTCCACTGTACATTCACTAGATATTCTCAGAGCTACGAAGTCTTCTGCAGTGTGTAGTGTGCGCGCATGCACGTAAGGTGGAGCGAGCTGAGTGAAGGCAGGCAGAGGAGCAGAGACTCTGGCCCTGGAGACCAAACTACGGTCTCCCACGTGTACTACGACCGCGGCCAACACTGTTTTGCAAGACGGGCTTCACTAGATAGAACTTTGCGGTTTTGGTGCTTCCGTGTAGTTTGTGTTGGAGTCTGAGTCTGAACAGCGTAGCCACATGCGAGCATGGGACACCGACCTGGGTGATTTATACGTGTAAGAAGTTACAAACAGTCCCTTTAAGTTACTTGCAAATATGAATAATGATCATTTTTGAAAAAATATTTAGGTAAATAAATTCTGACTGAGATTAATTGACTTCTGAGACAATCACAGACTTCTTTTAGTCTTGTCTTTAAAAGGGATACTGCACCCAAAATCAGTCTTTTGTGAAACACTAACCCCATGTTTGTGTTTTTTTCACAGCAAATGGCAGTGGTGATATAAGAACATCCAAGACTCAGGCATCTCAAACCATTCCAATACAGCATAATGCCAAATACTCAGTATAATCTACTGCTTCTGTTTCTGTATAAATCTGCACCAATAAACCTTGCTGAGTTTAAGAGCAGTTGCATCATGCATTTGTTTCATTAAAATTTCATGGTATCTAAAGTCTCGTCCACACACATTACTCTTATGTCGATGCAGTCTTGATGTGATATCCGCCGTAATGCTGAAGCAGCAGGCATTGGGTTTGCATAGTTTTACAGTGAAAGTGCATGCGTCAGTAAACACATACTACATTCACTGTTGCAATGCAGCATGACTACAGATTAGTAGCAGGCTCTGTATAAGGCACAGGATACTTTTACTGAGTAGTTATTCATATTTTTTCCTTGAAATGCAAATATGTCTTTTAAAGGAACAGTGTGTAACATTTTTTAAAGATAATTTGTTTGGCTTTTGCCTTTATTTGATAGAGATAGTGATAGTCATGAAAGGGGGAGAGAGAGGGGATGACATGCAGCAAAGGGCTGTGGGTTGGATTCGAACCCCGGGCCGCTGCAGCAAGGACTCAGCTCACCTGGTAAAGTGGGCGCCCCATGTACCAAAGGCTACCGGGGGCACTCCAGTGAGTAACATTTAAGGGATCTATTAGCAGAAATTAAATATAATCTTCATAACTATGTTTTCTTTAGTGTATAATCACCTGAAACTAAGAATCGTTGTGTTTTCGTTAGCTTAGAATGAGCTGTTTATATCTAGGTGCGGGTCCTCATCACGGAGTCTGCCATGTTTCTACAGTAGTCCAGAGCGGACAAACCAAACACTGTTAACTTGTCCTGCTTGGGCCAGAGTCGATAACGTTACTCACTCCCATTGCTCACTCACTGGCTCTGCCCCACAGGCCCTGCGCTACTCTTACAACAACTGGCTCGAGACGCCATTCGCTTTTTCGCCATCGGCCACCATAGTTCTCCTACACGCTTGGCACACGAGAGAAGCTTCAGTTGGTTGCAATCTGTAACCTCACTGCTAGATCCCGCCAGATCCTACACACTGCTCCTGTAAAACCAAGATGCAATACTTTTTTCTTGCAGAGTTAGTCTTACCATAAAGCTAATTTTGCTATGAAATTAAAGATTTAAAGTTACGACGTATCTTTAAAGGAAGACAAAACCACAAACTGACGTACAGATTAAGATAAAGAAGTTCCTGACACAACAGGAGTCTTTCTGGGGAGTTAGAAATATTAACTCTGCTGAGTTTTGTGCCAAATTTATGTGTCCCAGATTCAAGCAGAGTAATGAAGAAAACTAAAACTTTCAGCTGACATGTCTCTTGAGGTGGGGGCTGTTTATGAGACTGCAGAGACCTGGTTGTTGACGGCTATTTGCCACTTATTTCCAAAAGTTGAGGGAACTACCTGCAGAGAGAAACCTTGAAATTGTCACTGATGATAAACCCACATCTCAGCCATTCTTATATTAACTACACCACACTGCTGAGATATTTACTGAGATTTCAGCACCGGTGGCAATAATAAACAATAATAGCAGCTGCCATAAGAAAACTATTTGACCCCTGGGGAAGACTTTGACAGCTTCGTCTGGAAAACATGGCTGAAATTGAGGATTAGGGATCACACATTGAACATCAAAGTTTAAGCACATACAGTACATGTCTCCAACATAAACTCGCAAGAGGGAAACACCAGTTGAGTTGACACAAAATTCCATTAAAGTTCCCTAAATAATGCCATTACCTTGCCTTAGGGAGCATGCAGTATTCAGATTTATGTTGCCATAATCTTCTGTTTTCCCCAAATCAGTTTTAAACAAATGCACACGTCAGGCTGTTACTGACGACACGGTTAAACATGTGTATGTCTGTCAGCAATCACCTTCCTTTAAACTGATGTTTACCGTTAACTTCATCATCATACTGCTCCGTTCCTTCCGGATATCAGTGAATTAATCTCAAGAGAGTTTTCTGAAAAGCTCCACTTTCAAGTACGAGTAAAGTGCCTTAAAATTATTTTACATGCTCCATACTAATTCACAGAAAGAGCGGTCTTGTTAGTTCATTAAATAGTTTGATTAAACTGCTTTTTTCCGCTCCCATCTTCTGTATATTTTATCTTTAATTGAATCAATAGCAGCTCCTTGAAAGCTAATTAACAGGCTCTTCAAGTATAGAAAATGTTAATGAAGAAATGGAGCACATCCCTTGCACACATGTAGGCGTACACACACACACTTTATGGGCTGTTTAAAGTGGAAATAAAAACTGCTGGACTTTAAATTGACAGATTTGTCTTTGATCCCATCATCTCCATCCCGGGGAAATGGAGCGCCCACGTGGGACTGAAATACAGTGCAGTTTTGTTTTGCAGTTCAGCTCTTTGAAATACTTTCTCTCTGAATGAGGGTCAGAAATGTGTCTGTGTTGAGTTTTTCTGGCAGCGGTAGGATGTTCTGATATTTCAGTTAAAGGTTCAATTCATGACTTATTTTTTTTTGTCTTATTCTTGTTTTGCGTAACATTGTGACATTTGCAACAATTTTGAGTTTCAAAAGTTTTTCTCTCCCGAGTAGACGCTGGACGGGTCAACCGGTGAGGCTGATACAAAAAGACAAAATAAATCCAACGTGGTTTCATCCCTTTTTTAGACATGCCAGCTACATCTCCATGCAGGTGTATGAGACAGAATTATACATTCATTACAAGTCCTTCTTTCAACACCTGACAGATTGTGTTGTGCTTCATTTATGACCAGATAGACCTATAATAATAATACTAATGTGGACCTTCAGGAGACCGGTGTTCGTACCCCGTGTGAAACCAGAAGTCAACATTGATTTATTGTCATGTAACTTACGCACTTAAGTTACGCCACTTCCAGAGTTATTCTAACCCAAACCACAATCTTTTCCTAAACATAACTAAGTAGTTCAGTTGCCTAAACCTACGGAAGTTTATTTTGAAAAGACTGGAGCGGAAATTGACACGTGCATCACGTGTTGGATATTTCGTAGGAAAACACACGAAAAATGAGGAATAACTTTTCGTACAATCATACGAACCGTTGTATGAAGATACGTTGCTGTATTTTATTCAACCTCCGTGTATTGGGTGTTTTTGGTACAAAACTTGGTTAATGCACAGTACAAAGTATATATAGGTGTACATTTAAATAATATTTACATCCCTCTCAGTGAAAATGTATTTTCTAATTGGAGGTGTTGCACCACATCTTTCTTATTCTGACTAATTTATACCATTAATATCGAGTCGACTGTAGAGAGAGGACAGGAGATGAGGGGAGATAGATATATAGAGACACAATTTATGGTCGGCTCCTAGGTAACCAGGGCACCCCACATTACATCTTTCAACAGGACTGAGTGGGTTGGTAGCTTCTTCTGCTTCCACTTTAGAAAAATAACTCTGTTTTTATTTTAAATCCCAGACTAACACTGATTCTTATCAACGTATTTGAGCAGGTAAATGAAAATTACTAAAGAACTGAGTCATCTTTATGAAAAAGAAATGCATTCAATGCTTGAAGAATGCAACACTCAAACACCGTAAACTGTGAACTCCTGATAACTACAAACACCTCCCTTTACTCTGCAGTCAGAGTTTATTACTCTCTTCCAAATCAACGGATCGTAATTTGCCTCTCACTGACTTGTGAGCCGTCGCAGTGGCACCATGTGGTAACAGCAAGACTCCAATAAATCTTGTCACATCTTTATTTGACAGAGTTATATATGACTTAGTGGGATGTGGAGCCGGATGAGTTTGCACAATTTAGTCTCCTGGAGATTTACCAAGAAGGAACCAGATATCTTTATGGCCTCTCCAATTTAAACACTTAAAAGATCAAACTTACAGCCCCTCCCTGTTTGTAAAGCACAGAACAAAGGCATTATTGTATTATTATCATATCCCTCAAGGCTCAATGGTATTTCATTACCCTGTACCTTAAAACATAAAACACAATAAAGCTTTTTTTATTTAAACTTTAAACTGAAATCCACGACTTTCCAAATGTTGTCTGAAACCTGCAGTTCATATGGATCAATGCAACAGCATTTTTAAAGAGGACCTATTATACTCATTTTCAGGTGCATACTAGAACATGTTTACATGCTTTAATGTTCAAAAAACACTTTACTTTACTCATACCGGCTGTGCTGCAGCACCTCTTTTCACCTTCTAGTCTGAAACGCTCTGTTTGAGCTCCTGCCACCCCCCCCCAAAAAAGCCCAGTCTGCTCTGATTGGTCAGCTGGCCCACTCTGTTGAGATTGGTCAACTTAACCAAAATTTTCAGACTCCGCTCCAGCTCCGCTCTAACTAGCTTTGTTTGAGGGCGTGCCAAACTAGCCGTTAGGCAAAATGTGTTACTTGGTGACATCACCACGTTACGGAAGAAAAGGCGTGACTTCAAGTCAGGCAGTTCAGGAGCAGTGTTTCTGTAGGGGAGTGTAACTCCCTTTGGCGTGGACTTTGTGCTTTGTACCTTTGCAGACCTTTTACATGCCCAAAAAACGACATAACGCACTAAAGGAAAGGGAAAAATCACAAAAGCATAATAGGTCCTCTTTAACAGCTCTGATTTCATGGCTGCTGGCTGCAGCGTTTTCCCTCAATACTGGACCAATTTCAAAAATTGTTGTACCCATTAGTCACTTAGACACAAAAACATGGGAAAATAGGTTCATTAACTACATTTGGAAATTCTGCAGATCAATAAAGTATTTTGATTTGGTTCAGCAGGCACTTAGATTATGAGAGAATGATTTCAGTATTCATCATCCAGCTGTGTCCCCAGAGGATCATCCCTATTCAGTTTTTTTTACTCGAGGCCAAAATGTTAGTTTTACACACAACACATCATATTTAAACAGGTAGATTATCATTTTTAAAATGGGACTATATTGTATATTTGTGATGTAGTGTGTATTGTTTTTTGTTTTTTTTTGATTTATGAGTTAAAAATGTCATGGGAGGAAGATTGTTTTTCATTCATTCATCACATCACTGATGAAGTCTTAATTAATGACCACAGTGAGCGCGATGGATGCTCGACCCTCTCACACTAATCCATCATCATCATTCATCATTAAAGTTATTAGACAGTGATATCTTATTAGGTCACATGCTAAAGTGTTTTGCTGGATACTCATTATCCAACAGTTGAATGAAAATTGAAAATATAGAGCGGGCTTGTGGATCAGAGGTTGCAACGAGAGAGGAAAATTGATTTTATAAACTAATCTGATATGAGAACTTAAAATTGGCTCTGTCATGGTTTTTGCTACTTCATACTTTAAACTGATTTTGTACATAAGAGATGATAATGAGATAATAAATGTATTATGGGGATTCCTCTCCTCTCCTCTTCCTCTTCCTCTCTGCATGTTTTAACTTGTGCAGGTGCCTGTATGTTAATCCAACACCATTCATTTCAGACTTTTGCTGTGGTGAAAGTGATATGGGAAATGTTATTAAGTTTGGCTTCAGAAAGTATTAAGAGACAGACTAACACATTGTTGGTTTTTGTGTTTTCATGGGATTTATTGACAATAAGAAAAATATAGAATAACGTCAACCTTATCTTTTAGGAATAAAGTAATAGTGGAGCCTCGAACGCACCAATGTCTTACTGACTGTATGAGTTCACTGCCTTTGTTTGTCCAAAACCACACACCCTCTGGAGCAGCTTCAACAGCTTGAAGGAGTTAATTCATGTGCAGAAAGAAGAGCCCTCTGTGTCACCAAGTTTTTGTTAAGTATAAAGAGACGCAAGAACTTTTATTTAATTAATGCACTTTAATAGTTTCAAGATACAAAATGAAAATGTCTCTGTAGCTCCCACTTTACATGTTTCCTACTCACTACATCGCAACACAAGTGATTTTTTTTTTTTTTTTTTTTATAAAAAATAAGTTGTTTTTTTTCTAAAGATAACCCAAAGGCAATTTGGCTGCAGAGCTGTGTTTTATTTCCTGATTGTTCACCATGAAAAAAACATCTTTGCAGCATTTGTAAGGTACAAAGGCCAAAGTGATGAGATACAACAGCAAAAATCACAGTAAACAGAGAGATAGGAACCCAACATTGGCAATACTATACTCACAATGACATGATTATAACAAACAATTTATAATTATTCATGTTAATTTGTCCCAAAATGGCCTATAAATGCTCAGTTTAGTCTAATTTGTTATGAAATTCCAGGGATTTCCTGCAGGAAAAACAGACTGTTTACCTCTAATCATGAGCCAAGAACTAGGACTACACAGTGATTTACTTTGACATCAGAGACCTGACCTGACATTTAGAATATTTAACCAAGGATACAACCTTTCAGATACCTGACCTACAGGTTTTAGTTGACCAAACACCTTATCCTAACTATTCTTATTTGCTATGAGCAGATAAAGTCGGAATCACAAATACGTGACTGCGTACCTGCAGAATATTTTGGGAGTGAAAGAGTTTCAGATATTTTCAATATGAATGCTTTGTTTGATATGTTGATATACAATGCATTTTGTTTCCCCTCAAAACACATTTTTATAATAGAAAATAGTTGTTTGTGAACGTAATTACTGTGAGCAAATGTGGTATCCTCATGCTTCAGTTGAATGCTGAAAGAGGGAGACCCTTCTAACAATCAAACCCATTATCCCATCTGTCTCATTAATTCACCAGTATACCAATAAACACACACATTTACTGTGCACACACACTGCTGTCAAATCTACTGAAAAGCAGAAAAATGAGTGTCTTCGAATCCTGCTATTGATTCAGTTGCAGGTTGAGTGACAGTTTAACACACAGTAATACACTACGCATCTATCTCTTAATGGGATTTTTTGACAAATATGTAAGATAGTAAGAATCACTATTGTTTGATATACTGTCTGAGTTTCGTCAGATGTCTGTGTGAAGTCAAATTACTGAAAACTTGTCTGGGAATGCTGCCGTCTAGTATAGGTTGTACTTTATATCAGCCATATAAGTGAAATAGTGTGTTTACACTTATACAACTACTGTAACTTCTATATCTGATCCACCTTACTCTACTATAACCAAACAGACATCAGTGTGCCCGTGGTCAAATTTTGTAGATTCAGATCGAAGGTCAAGATTTTAAAACCTGCAACGATTAGAGTTAAATTCTTGTCTTTTCAAAGCGTCTTACTGCACTTCTTCATATGCTGGACTTTCACTTCAGCTGTTATTGAAGCTACAGTATAGCCTCGGGGTTGTTGTGGTGTTAATGGTAATGATTACCCTTGATACATGCCTGCATGGACATTAAATATTCACCCACAGCATGGTGTCAAACAACACATCATCAGTATACATATGGCCGCAAGAGGCTCCAAACTATTTGAGAGCTGGCTTAATATTGAGATAAGGTTGTACAAGGTATATCTCTGCAAACTAATTAACTGTCATTCAGTTTTTGTATTTTACAAAGCAAATTGTTTCAAGACTCAGGGATTGCACTGGGGTCAAGAATAATAATTTTCTTGTTTGGATAAAAATATGTTTTGAAGGCTGAATTTAAAACTAAATGACTTGTTAAGACGCACAGTTTCTGAATGTCATACACAGCTCCTGCATACTGGGAACAGATATACTTCTACTTTCCTTGATATTCTAGGTGTCAGTTTGACCACAATAAACTCTGCACTGGTAGCAACGTATCCTCAATGGTTCGTATGATATCATACGAAAAGTTATTCCTAATTTTTCGTGTGTTCTCCTACGAATATCCAGCAACAAGTGACAATTTCCGCATGTTACATGCATACAGTCTTTTCAAAATAAACTTCCGTCTTCACAGGACACAACTTGGTTAGATGTAGGAAAAGACTGTGGTTTGGTTTAAAATAACTTGAGTACGGAAGTTACATGACAAATAAATCAACGCTGAATTCATGTTTCACAAAGGACACGAATAGCGGTCTTCTGGGTGAAAGTGATGATACCATTTATTCCAGTATAGAATGAATCTAAATTATCGCATAAAGTGCACGGCTTAATGCTCTTCCATTTTATTTTCAGCGCAAGCATACATAATGACAGCTGAGTGAAGAGCGGACTTTGCTACAGAGGCAGGAATAAATGAGACAAAACTGTTGAATAAAAATAGTGCTTCATCCATACTTTGACATGGTTTGGTTTTAAAAAGTCAGACCTTTCGCAAAAATCTGCTATATATGCAGAGACTCAGATGCTGCCAAAGGTGTAATACCGACAGCCTCAAATGTAACTAAAAACAAAACATGTCCGCTACCCAGAGAAATGTTTGAGCTCAGCTCTGACACCAGAGTGCTTTGGTACATGTCACCAGAATGAGGAATGAATGGCAGCCACAATGTAGACATTGTTGCCTGAGTCACTTACAAGACAAGGTGGAAGTAATTTACAGACACTGTAACTGTGCAACGAAGCCCATCCAAACAGCTGTGGGCGTTAGTTTTATAGCAATTGTGAAAATGCTGGATTTACAGTATATAATACTGACATTTCAACTAAAACTAAATCCTGAAGTGGCACAGTAGCTGTCAAGAAAAAGTGCAGCAAACAGCACATACGAGCATACATTGGCACACAGTGACAGCTGCACAGTGCAATAATCTCTCAACTGTCAACATGTGCGTCTGAACTCCACACCCACTGTTGGTATATCAATAATTAATTATCCCACACGTGTTTTTACTTTTTTGCTTCATAAGACCTCTTTGGGTAACTTTATCATCGTCTGTTGATTGATGATTATTGACCTTATGTAGTTCCCCAGTCCGTTCTCATTCACAGGGCGTCAAATACAGATGCTTTGTCACGGCCGTCCACGCTCAATACCGCTGAACAAGGCACCCTTTGGCGCCGGTATGCAACGCACCGGGCTTTCCATTAACTATAATGTAAACCCATCTGCCGCAACATTAAACACACAGGGAAAGTGCTGTGGTGACGTAGTTTAAAGAGCAAAAGAGACACACATGGCAGGCGGAAGGGGAGGTGGATGGGTCCAACAAACACAAGGCTTTCATCCAGGGGACCGCTGTTTGTGTCCCGTGCGTTACATTTCACTTTCACTTTACACACAGCTGTTCATTCGTGTCCCATGTTTACAGCATCCAGCCACATTTTCACGGTAAAAACATAGTAATTTTAAGCCCATCCAAGTTGTTTTTCCTAAACCTAACTATGTGGTTTGTCTTAAAATAACACCGGAAGTGATGTAACTTAAGTACGGAAGTTTCGTGACAAAAACTACTTAGTTTGCTTTAGAAAAAGATCGTGGTTTGGGTCAAAATAACTCTGGAAGTGCCATAACTTCAAACAGGACACGAACACCAGTCTCCTGGGCCAAAGTCCTGTGTTTTTTGACCCACCCATCCACCCTGACCTCCTCCCTACAAGACGATTGCCACTCTTTATACTGATTTATACAAATTGATTTTGTGCTGACCATCACGACATTTTTTTTAAATTTGTGTCTAAGTACACAAATCAATACATTAAATTTCGTGACTATTTCACGAACTGCTGTGCGACTGGGCTGGCCTTCACCATGGAAAGAAATTAAACATTGCAACTGAGAAGGTCCGATAATGTCATTTTGCATAATAATTAGCCATGTGCTTCTGTTCGGGATAATGGGCTGTTGGGACATTTTTCGGACTGTTGGGGTTTCGGAATAATGGGCCATCGGAACAATGGCATGGCATCGGAAATTTTGGATGTAACCAGGTCATACTGTGTGAAGTATTATCATTGGGTCCTCATTGTAGTCGAGTGGGAAGTAAAAACATGCTGCTAATTTGCAACAGCAAATATGTTTTGCAAGAAACATAAAGACACCTGAATTATGTTTCAACATAATGAGAACATTTTAAAATCCACTTCAGCAAAATGCTCACAGACAACATAATGAATCTGTTTTCCTACAACATCGTCTTGTAGAAACTATGACCCACACCCGACCACCTGCCTACATATACACAAACGCAGCACTTCCTTCACTTTAAAAAAGGGAACATAATCAGTGATTGTGTTTCCCATCAAAACATAATATAAGCATACATAAACATGATTTCTCGGAGACAAGGTTGGAGCCGTATGTTGAATTTGTGAACAGGCTGTTTATTTTAAGGCCAAAAAGCATGACCCAGAGACCAGGCAGATAAAAACAAAAGTTTGTTCTTAGACATTGTCAAAAAAAAAAAACCAGGACATCAAGCAGAGAGTCATGCAGGAACACTTAGAGAGGAACACAAAAGACAATCTTACAGGGAATATAAATGGGCTGGTATATATACTGAGAGGCTGATGAGGGAAGTGGGAACAGGTGAGCAGGTGGGCGGGGCAGTCAGGTGATGATCAGGGGTTACTGCAGGTCAGAGTGGTTTGAAATGAGCAGACTGACATGAATCAAACTGGTGTTGTGACACATCACTTATATCTCCTGTTGTAAAGCATCAAGGAAAATCTAATCAGTCCATTATTTTGGCATACTAATACAATATACGAACACTTTATCAGCTTGAGCAGGCCCTCTACCACAGCAGCATTCATTCAGCAGCTCAGTGGTAGACCTCCGATCAATAGTCAGTTTTCGAAATGATAAAAATTAGCCCTTGTGATCCCAGATTCCCTTAAGAGTTGCACACCGATGAATGCAATCAGAGCAGTCGGGGGCAAATAGTGCAGTGCAATACATCTACAGTAAATGGAGTCGGGGCCCTCTGTGACCGCAGGCATGCATGGTGGGATCTGTTTCCAATGGCAAGCCACTAATGAGTATTCTTTCACCAAATGGATTATAAATAACTGTGAGAGTGTCGCATTAACTAAACCACTCTGAAGTAATGAACATGGTTTTTTAGAGACCTGGGTGAGAGCCAGCGCTACATTATTTGGTCTAATTTGCGCTGATTTGAAGCACGGCTATAAAGCTAAAAGGAAAGGTCCCTCGTGGACCTATTGTGGAAATTAAAGTAGCACAATACTATCTAGACTGTGTTTTGGGGAGTCTCTGATGAGGGAGTAGGAACACACACACCTGTGTGTGCTAGTAACTTTCCTCTCTGAGTTATGTATGAGTCTGAATCCCGGCGGGATTCTTCCCCCCTCAGTTTGCCCCAGGATAATGTTGTTTCCACATGACTCACCTGTCCGATGCAGTTAGCGCTGGCGAGTCCACTCAGTCACATACCCATACATATGCCCACCTGCGCTCACACACACACACAACACACTTAGGCATTAAGTCAAGTCAAGCTCCTGCTCCTTACAGCTGTGTTGTCTAGTGGAAATGATGGAATCAGGATCAGCCCATTAATCCTTACGCCAGCTGCCACCGAAAGCTCCGGGAACTTGGCTCCTCACCCGAGGTCTGTCAGTTCAAATCCCACCAAGCAGACCGACCTTTAAATGCTGACTAGACAAAGGATTGGACGGCCAAGAGTTCTTGTTAAGATCCTAGGGGAGTGTGTTGCAGGGAGCTGAAAACCGTGAGAGGGATTGTGAGCCAAAGAGCTACAGGGATTGTCTTTTGTGCCTCAGCTGCAGTTGTTAACATAGTTGTTATCTCAGCGCAAACCCAAAGCTGTTTCTTGAACCCTTCTTAGTGATCAAAACAACTTCAACATCATCTTGTACAGAATACAATTTCCCTGTCAATGTTTTGTGGATACCATAGACAGCATATAAGTAGACGCAGTCACCGTGACGTCATCCATTGGTTTGTGGACTGTCGTTTGAAGCCACCAGTTTGGCATTTTGGTCGTCGCCATGTTGTTTTTTTGCAACCAGAAGTGACACGAGAGGGTGGAGCTAAGTACAACCTGACCAAACCTCGACCAAAATGTTGCAGTTAACTCTCATGAACTGAAAACACACTGTGAAAGGGTTAAACACTGTGAAAAAAGACAACTCCCAGACCTGACAACGCCGTGGTAGCGACCTATCAATCACAAGGTAGCCAGGCCCTAGAGCACTCTAATGGGACCATAATTTGACCATCCAACCCTCACCTATGGTCATGAGCTTTGGGTAGTGACCAAAAGAATGAGATTGTGGATACAAGCGACCGAAATGAGCTTTCTTCGTAGGGTGGCATGGCTCAGACTTAGAGATTGGGTGAGGAGCTCAGATATCCGGAGGGAGCTCGGAGTAGAGCAGCTGCTCCTTCGCGTCGAAAGGGACCAGCTGAGGTTGTCCGGGCATCTGATCAGGATGCCTCCTGGACGCCTCCCTTTGGGGGTTTTCCGGGCACGGACAACTGGTAAGAGGCCCCGAGGTCAACCCAGAACAGGCTGGAGAGATTATATATCCCGTCTGGCCTGGGAACGACTCGGAGTCCCCCCAGGAAGAGCTGGTGAACATTGAGAGTGACATCTGGAATTCCCTGCAAAGCCTACTGCCCCCGCGACCCGGCCCCGGATAAGCGGAAGAAAATGGATGGATGAATGGCACCATAATTTACTAAATGAACATCATGCTGTATTGAAAAATACTTGAAACTATAGCAATTGAGACCATAAACTCATCTTTGTAATAAATCAAATGAGAAGTTTGGTCATTTTCTCATAGACTTCTATACAATCTAGACTTCTTTTTGCAACCAGAGGAGTCGCCCCCTGCTGGATATTAGAAAGAATGCAAGTTTAAGGGACTTCCACATTGGCTTCACTTCTCAGACCCGGAGGTTGCCCACTGGTGGATACCTGTGGCTACTTGGCCAACCTGCATCATATATATTTATCATATTTATTTTAGAAAAATAAATTAAATTTTAATTTATTCCTTTAGCTAATTACATTTTTATCAAAATAAATACACAAGTCAAAACAAACACGAAGGATATAAATATTGATATCTTAACACATTTTAAATTAATTAATTGTAGTTTGACTTGAACTCATATCAATATCTTATTTGATTGATAAGGAATTTAATTAATTTACAAAGTATAGAATGGTCAATGGTCAGCACTAATTACATTTAATTTGGCCTAAAATGAGAAAAAATGCTGGTATGGTGTCAAAAAGAAAATGTTACCTTCCTAAAGACTCACATTTCCTTAACATTTGGCATTTAGATTCCTGTAGACTGCACACACACTGTAGATGCCTAACACAATGTCACTGTGGATGTCAACAAACAAGTAACACATCAACCACAAGTTCTCAATAATCCATCTAACCCAACTGATTGAATACGCAGACTGGACAGATGGAAATACAGAGTAAACAGCTACTAATTCAGCCTCACTTGTATGTTTGGAGAGGCACACAAAAAACCCGCCAGCAGAGTGTTTACTGAGAGCAGATTGTTTCTGTAAATGTCCTGCACCCACAGCTCAGCCCAGTGCTGTTCACTGATATAATGAACAGCTGCTGACAAAGGCCTCAGCTGACACACACACACACACACACACACACACACACACACACACACACACACACACACAGTCAGCAAGGAAAACAGCCAAAATCACCATTACAGCACATTGTCATCCAGGAGACTGAACATGAAGAACTCAGCTGTGACTCAGGTTGCAAAATTCCAGGAGTGTTCAAGGCGGAAACTTTCCATAGGAAGTAACAGGAATTTATGGCAATTAACAGCAATTAACGGGAATTGACAGGGATAAAATGGAAGTATAGAGGTTATTTGCTCAGGCTGTATTTGCATATTTGTCCTATGCAGATAGAAACAAACCTTTTAGCATAATACAAGTAGACATAATACATTAATTTGCCAAATAAATCCATTAATTTGTCAAATAGGCTACATAAAATGTGAAATGTATCATGTGGTGAGTTAGCGTTAACGTTAACTAATGGGGATATTTACTGACGTATTTTATATTGTAAGCAAAAGGTTAAAATCTCTTAAGCTTGTGTTAACCACAGACCTTATTTCAGGCATCTAACCAAAAACCCATTCAAAAAACCCATAAGTGCTAAAATGCTAACTCATTTCCAGGCTTTAGGATTCATTCCTGCAGCACTCTACGAGGGCTGCGTGCAAACTTCGGGTTTAAAGTGAACAACTAATTTATAAAAGAAATGTTCTGCAATAAAGAATGAATAGAAATAGATGTATAAAAACTCATCAATTAGTATGCTTAATCAAGCTACATCCCACATGGTAACAGCCAGCTAGTTATAGTTATAAACTGTGTACTTTGCTTTAGGCTTCTATCTGCTGGTTAACTGAACTATTATAAAACATATAAAATATATTCACTCCAGTAGGGGTGACTCAAATAGTCAACTATTCAACCATTCGATCTACAGAGCCTGATTTGAAGGCCAATCACACAGTTGCATTGTCGCCGTGGCAGAAAAATGTGGTTATGAAACTAATGATCATTCCATTGGGGCTATATGGGGGTGCTGAATGTCTGATTTTACATACATTGGTTTCTCCCAATAAATCAGGATATATGGCCTGTCTTGGTATAAATATCAGGCTATAAATAATACAAATTTGAAAATAACTCATGTGCTTTCAATCAATTTCTTTAATGTGCGTGAATAAATCACAATGTAGACTAAGTTGCACTGTCCAAATTTGCAGGACCATCTTGGCAGCATCTTGGCAGCAGCCTCAGAAAGACTAAATAACAACAACGTATACGCAGCAGATCAGAGCTGAACCTGTGTAGCTACATCTCAACAAATTACTGCTTTTTCTGCAGCTGTAAACATCATGCTTTTATTATGCTAATCAGTATTGAGCTGAAATGGCTGAAAATAGCAGAGTTATATAAGGACCTGATTGATGTACAGTATGTAGAAGTACAAAGTCATCGATTTTACTGGGTCAATGCCATTTTACATATATATAGGAAAGTGAGAAATAAAGCCTTTCCACTCCCCAGACTGTATATTAATTTCACGGTTTGTCCTTTCAGTATAAATTAACGTATAGGATTATTCACTACTGCCAATATCTAGTTTGCTTTTAACCATATTACCGTCTAACTTCCTCTTAACACCATGAGATTAAATCCCAGTTTTCCTCATTAACACTTTGTTTTAGAGACAAGAAGACAGATGTGGAGACTGGCCACATTGTGAGTAAGCTTGTATATGAGAGTTTCTAATGGACAAGTTTGTTTCTCTTTATAAATCATCCCGTGTTCAGAGTTCAGTGCACTTAAAGTGTTTCACCACTTACTGTAGTTGGAAAATCCTATAATCTCCCCCGGGAGGTGCCCGCCGCCAAAATGTCTGATTAAAAAAAGTAGTTCTTATCTTTTACAGCCAAGATAAGATGATATAACAAAGCAAAAAATCCACACTGAGTGAAGGAAAACTGTACAGTACGAGATACAGTTTGATACTGTTGAGATACAGTATTTTGGTCAACATGTATAGGCTTTGTTGTTTTTCATCCTCGTGTTTTTCACTGTAGCTTTAGTTCACATTGTGTTACCAGCCTGTACAAAATGTTCATGTCAGCAAAATGAGATTAGTCAAATTAAAAGGTTTCCCCTCCTGTTTTCATTAGCAGACGGAGCTCACAACCAATGACTCGGCGTGAGCTCAAATTAATACGATTAATAGCGTTTCTTCAATTTCACTTCACCTCTTCCCTGTGAGATAGAAAAATGCTTTAATGAGTATTTATGGAACCCTTAAAAAAATACACACCACACTTTCCCGCTGCGGCGTTGTAATTATTCAGCAGTTGCTATAATATTCACTGCAGGCTGTTAGAGAGGAGCAGAGGTGAGTGTGTGTGTTAGTGTGTGTGAGTCCATGTGTGATGCCGGGATCACAAAGTGCATAGGTGGGTCAAAAAAGATGTATATTTAGGAACGTGATGCGTGGATTTAAGGGGTATATTCTAGTGCCAGGAGGTCCCCTTCACAAATAAAAAAATTATTAAAAATAATTCTAACTCTAAGGCATAAGGTTGGTGTTATCTAAATTGTTCTTATTGTCAACAAATCCTATCAAAATTAACCTGATGCGCCACATGATTTGTTTACACAGAACCATCTGAGAGGCCATCATTGGAGACTGTTTGGAAAAGGGCAGGCACTTTAGAAAAATACATGGTGATTGGATGAACCATCTGTCAATCAAACTCTTACCGAAGCCAGTCGGGAGAAGAGCGAGAACATCTTTTCCTCAAGAAAAGACTTCAGTGCCGTTCTTTGCTCTTCTTTCAATGAAGAAATACTCTCCAGTTCTGATATAACTGATGCTACTGCAACAACCTCTTTAGGAGCCGCCATTTTTGTTGAGAACGAACAGTCGCCTCTCCGTGTCGTCGTGTCACATGCCTAAGCCACGCCCATAGCTGCCTGTAGCTCCTCACGGGACGCTCATTGGTCTGGACACAAACACATTACTTGAAGTGTTGAAGAGGGATTTTCGTGTGATATGTGATATCGCAAGAATCCAGTTGTCGTGCAAGGTAATATTAAAATACCAAAACTAACAATTTCTTCATTCGCATCTTGATACTAAGGTGATTTCCCCACTCTGTCTGTGGCTCTCAGTTGTTCCAACTAAAAATGTAAAATCAGGTCGCAAATATATGCTTTCGTTTTTTTGTTTTTTAAAAGCACAGAAATATATATATATATATATTTTTTTTTTTATTTTTTTTTTTTATTTTATTTGATGCACTAGTGAATGTTTGTTGATCAAAATAAACTACAGTGCCCATGTTCATCATAGAGAAATAACATGTCACCCAGTGCAACTGTGAGGCTCATTTGTTATTAGTTTTTGGACAACATTGGAGCTCAACATTGGCGCAGAGGAATGAGCAATAACAGGCTTTGGCTACACAGACGATACTTCTTAGTTGGATCAATCCAGTGTTGGTTTTGGTTTTTCTTGGGATTTATTGACAGTAAGAAAGATATTAAATATCTCCAGCCTAATCCTTTAATACTAAAACAAAATATTAACCCTCAAACAGCCTTTGGAAAAAAAGAGAAGACGAGGAAAGATATCCTCACTCCCACTGTCTAAAATTCAAAGTGGTTCTCATAAAGATAGATGTATAAGAGCACACACACACACACACACACACACACACACACACACACACACACTCTCTGACATACACGCTTCACTACCCCGGCTCTTGGTATGTAACCTCCTGTCATGGCCAGTTTGGCTCAGAACTGTGGATCCAATTTGAGGAAAGTGTCACATGACTTTCACCGTTAAATGTGATACACAAGCACTCTTGTGATGATCAGTCGTTTTCTAGTTTTTTTCCATTAAATTTCATCAAGGTGAAATCACAGATCCGTCTTGACGTTACTGGCCTGGAACACCTTCCTTTTTTTTCCACTCGTCAGACTCACTTTGGTTTCAGTGCTGTTACAGTCTAAGAGGAGGCTGCAATAAGAGCTCAACTCGACACAGAGGGCAAATAAAATGAGTCACAAGTATTATTAGATAATCTGTAAGTACAATATTTTCACTTGAGGGCAACAAAGGGGACGTAGTGCTGCCAATGAAAGTGTTTTTTTCTGTTTAAAGTATGAAGCTGTATCCAGCAATTCTTTGTGCTTCCTCCTTTTAGCTCATAATTGGTTAATTTAAAGGGAAATTTCATCGAGATACAGAAAACATAACTGTGGAAAATCAATATATTCCAAATTAACATAAATTATACAAAATGTTGTTGAAGTTTAAGACACTTCAGCATTGGCTTCCCTTTTCAGACCCAGAGGCAGCCCACTGGTCTCTACCAACAGGAAGGCCCATAGCATGGCAGTATATACTTGGCTGTATGTGACTTTAAGTTCAAGGGGAGACGCTGCAGTTCTATAGATGAATGAAGACAGGTGTAATACGCACATTTAAAGGTGTCAGCTGGAGTTTGATGAACGGCGTGAACACAAGACAGACTGTCACAGCAGAGCATTGACCCTCACCCAGACACTGTTTTCAATGCACGAGAGGAAGTAAAGTTCTTCCTACACTTGGTTCAGGGCTATAGGTTGAAAAACAAGTCTGGTGTTATATAGTCTGTGTTCATGGCTTTACAAATGCAGTTAATCGTGCTGTTTTTATTAATTTATTATGACAGAATCAAAAAAAGGTTCAAATTTTTTCAAGTCTATCTGGAAAAAATGATCACAAGCCCACATGTACATTGAAAGAACACAAAAATGTCAGTTATCCTATGAAATATCTCAACATCTACGGGATGAATTGGCACACAATTTGGTACAGATATTCATGCTGCCCAGAGGATGAATCAATTGGTGTCAATGGGACCACCAAGTCCTGATGCATCAAATTTCTTTAAGTTTTTACGTCAATAGAGTTGCTGTTATGGGCTAAAAATCTGTAATGTGTACAAATCATTTATCAGCACAGCATCGACTGTACCGTCCTCCACACTCACAGGGCTTTTAGACTCAAACCCAGGGAGAGAGGGATTTCTGATTTTATGAATGTGAATGAGTAATTACCGTATATTGTAATTCCCTGATAATGTGCTGTTGGCACAGCATGCAGCTAACAGCAGGGGTGGGCGAATAAATCAGCATATGCTTCCAGAGTTTATTCTGTCTGATCTTACAATCACGAGAGGAAGAGAGAGAGAGAGAAAGCGTGAGAAAGATAAAAATGCATCAGTAAGTGATAGATTGATGGATGGAATGAGGAAATAGCAAAAAGCATTTTTCATCAGGGAGCCCTATACATATACATCAGAGACTTAGCATAAAAGCAATTAAAAGCCAGATATTGCAATACTGAATAAAAAGAAAGCAACGAATATTTTAAGACAGTGTTGCACAATTTACCTGTTAATTATGACAACGACACAAGTTGCATTAATGCCTTAAAGAAATTAGTGGCGTTAAAACGAATTAGCTCTGACAGCCCTAATGGCTATCTCACAGTGACGACAAGACTCCAGCAGTATTATAAATCATTGCACGTTCTGAATGGCCGGTAACATGCAAATGAAGGAATGAGTGACAGTTAATGCATTTATTTAATAATTGTGAATAAATGTGGAAGAACCCCTGAATGTGGAAGAACCTGTCTCAATATTATATATTCATTCAACATAAAAGCATGGCCATCTTTTTAATATTTAGGTCCAGCAGTCCAAAGTAATCTACAGGTATGTATTGATATATAGAGCCTTCAGGGCAGAGGGCTGTTTATATGGAGCCGTGTAACTGCTGCAACAGTTATGATTATAAACAATTTGTTTTTAATGTATTCCAACACCTGCTGTACGATTTCACTTATTGACTTTATGCAAATTATGAATCAGGCAATAGTGTTTAGCCTCAGCTAGCGAGCATCTGTTTCAGTCTGTCCTTAAGCACATCCAAATATCGTTCGTGAGTGGAGAGGGACATTACATTTACATACATTTACATTAACATTAACAACATTTCCCATTCAGTTGTTCCATACTGTAGAAAATGGAGCAAGTGGTAATAATTGTAGATTCAAGCTTCCTTTTTATAGCTGTAAAAAAGTACTACTCACCACAGAAGGTAGAATAAAACTCACCACACATGCTAGCCAAAATATTATTCCCAGTCGGGGCATAATTTGGGAATTAGAATGCAGAGTTTTATTTTTAGAAAATCAATTCACAGATTTTTATTAGTAACAGAGGAAGTGCCAGTTTCTACAAAAATGTTGTTGGTGCTGGTCCCAGTCGGGAAGGGTCCAAATCGTGTTCTGGCATGATCCAGCACGAATTAAGTCCTGGTCTCAGTCCACATCATTTCTGAAGAAGTGAGCCACCAAAGGGATCCATGGTAAAAACAGAAAGATTGTTTTATCTTCTCCTAGGGATATATCTCTGTCTGTACTTCAGCTCAGTCAGAATATGATCACTCTTGGGACATGAAACCAAAATGACATTTTTCCCAATGACGTGATCGCAAGTGAAACATGATGTGCGAGAGTTTCTTGACATGATTCTAATTCAACCTTTGAATAAGCAGAATCAGATTAGATTCAAGGTTCAAATGCAGTTTCTCAAAGTGTCACTACTGTGAAGTTTCACTCGCTTGTGACGCAGTTGACATTTGACTAACAGACTGAGGAAAACTGAAAAGGTCACAGCTCTATTTCATCAGCGTATTTCTTGGCACACTTTTTAGTGCTTACAGTTTTTATTTAATATCTCCATCTTCTTTCTCCTTTGTCCTCATCTTGTTTTTGTTAGATTTGTTAGATTTCTCTTTTTCTATGTAAATCACTCTTCTCTCTCTGTCTTCCTCTTCATCACACTACCTGCACTGTATTGAGGCTCAATGCATGAAGTGTCGCATCACCTCAGTGAGTCAGCTCAGTCATGTGCCGCCTCACGTCGGGGATCTCTATGTTTCCAACAGTCCGCCATTAGCCGGGCTGTCTTGAAGCTCAGACTTAGTGCCATGAGAATCAAAGCACAATGACAGTTAAATTAGTTCAATTTCACCAACAAATTATTTCCTTCAAGTGATTCAGAAGTTAATAAAACTTGTAATTTGGTGCCATACAACACAGATTACTGGTTTTAGCTCACAGCACTTCATTTCAGACAGTTGTATTTGAGAAATCCGAAATTAGACTTTCATGCTGCTTTGCATGCTGTGATGGATTTCTTTTTTTTAATCTCCGAGAGTGGGGTACAAGTCACCTAAGTTTTGTAAAGACAGCCCTCCTTATGGTACGTGTCCACAGCCTCCGTCCCTTCCACGCTTCCCATTCATTGTCTATCTAAGCAGCTGTGCAATGCATACTGGTAGCGTTGTGTTTCAAGAGATGGACCGTCACGTTGGTCGCTCCACATTTGCATAAATTTGAGGTCTAGGCTACTTTATGTAAATCAGTGGCGACCGGCACGACTCACCACCTCGGGAAACTCCCGAAAAACTTTTAAACTAACCGTTGTTGATCCAAAATGAAGACAGATTTAGCAACTGCATGGCTTATTTCTCACCTAAAATGTTTTCAGAAACACATTTCGGTTAACTATTTTCGTAATATAAGAGGAAAAAAGTGTCAAAACAAGACGCCATGCTGGTTCTGGTTTGAAAGCTGGGAGCAGCAGCCCACGAGTGATAGCGTTCGTCTAATCAGGAGCCTATAGTGTCTAGTGGCAGCCCATTAAGCATCCATTGCTGGGAAGCGAGGCAATCCCTCGCGTCCAAAACTACCCATGTGGACACGTACCATTAGTGTTATTTTTGTTTAAAAAACAATTTTTCACTGTATTTTTAATTAAAGACTCTAGGGCCATGCTAGCAGCACTGTGAGTCTGTACAGGTGGTGCTTTGAGATACTGTAAGCGTATACACCAGCATGACAACATGCTCACTGTGGCAATGTTTAGCAGGCATCATTTTGGCATGTTAGCATGCTAACATTTGCTAATTAGCACTAAACACAAAGTACAGGCAGCTATATTCTTTCATAGATTTTGACCTGATCATGGCACTAGATGAAAAAGTTAAGGGATCACCAAAGTTATTACAATTCACCCTGAATGGGAAATTAATATTTGTACCAAATTTCATGACAAGCCATGTTGTTGAGACATTTCACTCAAAACTAGAAATATTAACCTCATAGTAACATTAGAGGAAAAGTAAAGGGATCACCAAAGTGGTTAGGTTTCATCCACTGGGGATCATGAATGTCTGTATAAAATTTCATAGCAATCCATATAGTAGTTGTTGAAATATTTCAGTTTGACCAAAGTGGCGAACGGAGACGGACGTTGCCATCCATAGAGCCATGCTGCTAGTGTTGCTGAAAAGCGTAGAAGAGATGACATTTTAATCACTGACTGAGAAGTAGACCACATTGTTATACACTGATGCCGACTTGCATTTGTACCTCAGTATATGTGACTCAACACCCTCCCTTCCTCTCGCTTCATTTCCCCCAGCACATTTATCACCTTCTGTTCTCACCCTGCGTTCCGCGATGCATCCAGTTATCAGCGAGAGAGAGATTGTGGGAGGCAGAGTCCTCCGCCACAGGTAGGTGTGTGCTCGCTCTGCCAGCCTGATCACTAATTCAGCGATATCAAAGGTTAGCCACTCAGGTCCCATTTATAACAATGACACCCTCTGCTTGTCAGCAGCGGCACATCAGGCCGGCAGGTAGAGCTGGAGAGCGTTTGATGTCTGTCATTGTCGAGCAGTTTCAACCCATCAACCGTTCCTGCAGCTATCACTAATTATTGTTTTCAGGTTAGTTTGCTTGCTAATTCAACAAAAAATTACAGAGAGCCAAACACATCTCCTCCTCCTGATAGTCATGAATACCCACATTTATTCATATTGTAGATAATGATATTTAGAGGCTGCAGTATTTCCCATTTTGAATCACAGTTGAACACAGCTCTGTGTGCACAAAGTAAATACTCACTGTGACTGCAAGTGTGTTGGCATCCATGCCAGATGGAGCAACTTATGAATCATGCAAACGTTCCTCAGAACACAGAGTAAACAAAGGGTTATTGTTAGTCTAAACTATCAAGTTAAGCTAAACCATAGTATCCCCCAAAACACTAGAGTTGCCAGTATATTAGGTACACCAAGCTAAAATGAATGCAGTCTAATGCCAGGTACACACTACATGAGAATCAAGCCGATTTTGGGCCAGATTCCCCCCGTCCCGACAACAGTCAGCAAAGCCCGAAATTTCTTATGCTTCTCAAGATTATCTTTCCAGATATTCTTGCGGTGTGAGGTATGTTAAGAGTGTTTTTTACATCCCCCCATCTGCTCAGAAGTCCATCCAGGCCGCACCGATTTAAAATCACAAATATTAAAACATGTTCAATATTTACGATTAGATATCCTGCTGTGTGTGGGGAACCCCGAGGACACCCGATGACGCAGTCACGTCGGAAAGAATGATAGCCAATGGGGAACCAAGCTGGCTGAAGAAGGAAGGACAACTGTCGCTGTCATAGCAGCCGAAGCCAACGCATGACCTAATGCAAAACGTGAAGCATAAAGTAGTAGTAAGATGGACCACGGACATGGAGGACCAAATTCTTGATTTGTGGCAACAACACAAGTGTATATTTATCGTGTCTCCATGACTTCAGCCATGTTTTTTTCATTTTTCTTCGTGAATTTTCAGTGCAAAGTAACACAAAAACTGACATCACTAATTCTTCCGTTTGATCGCACGAGATTTTGCGACATTTTCGGGTTTTTTTTAGTCAGGACTCTTGTTGTTCATGAATGGAATCTGTTAGTGTATGGTGTGCTGTTTCGGCCAACTAGTTGCTCACCACACACTATAGGAACAAAACTGTTAAATTTAACATAACATGCCGTTATATGTCGGGTCTCTCACATGTCCAGCCTTAATACAGCAGTCCTGCAATCAACGTTCTTGAAGGTTATAATGTACAGTTGAATATAATCAGTATAATGATAGATAGATAAAGTGAAAGAACATGATGCAGCAGATAAACACTTTAACTGTGTGTCTTTGCAGAGTCTTGCAAGAAATACAATAAAGAAGTGTGATTTAAATCACTAAAACGTTAGAGCAAATCAACAGGAGAAGGTCTGAGGGGAAATTAAAAAAAGTCAGATAACCAAGTTAATCAGACGGCTTCACAAACTAATTAGATATCTGCTGAATTCATGTTTTCATTTTCAGAAATCATTAACATGCAACTCTAAATCTAATTTCTCAACCAAATATTCAGGTTCTGCATCATAGATTCAAATCAGTGTGACTGTCTGGGACACAGCATATTATGTATTAATACATATTTATTTTCCCTCATTAAATCCCAAAGGTGGAAGCAGTGGGACGTTGTTATAGAGCCACAAAGGATTTCTTCTTTTTCTACCAGCAGTCAATGTTTGTTTCTTTTAACGGTGGCTACAATCTTGCCCTAACCAAGTAGTTTGCAAGCAGATAACAGTCATATTAATAGTTTCCGGCACGCATATGTGCCATTTTAGAAGGCAATATCAAGTTAGAGGCAATAATGAGTTTGGAGGACTCATTGTCTTGTGGAAAAGTATCAACCTCCAGCTCTTTGCTGATCAACCATCCAAGTTTCTTTTTCTAAGGGCTTGTTACTGTAATAAAAACAACAAAAAAACCTTGAGGAGTCCTCTCTTCCTTCCCTTTTGTCTCCATTTTCCTCTCTCTTGAATACCTCTGTCCCCTCAGGATGGAGCTGGAGCAGCAGTGTGACACAGCTCCACAGTAGTGTCTGCGGTGAAGTCAGTTTAGAGGTTTCCTCCAGAGGCCAGAAATAAGGGGGAGGTTGGTGTTACTGCTGGCAGGTGGCAGTAGGAGGGAAAAGGCTCCCAACATCATCACTAGAAGTTAACTGAGACCTGGAGCAGTGGCTGAGGGCGGTGAAGGCGGCTGTCAGGAGATGTGACGGCGCTTGATGTTACTGCTGGCGCACCGCAGGAGGAGACCCAACGGCTCACAATTCATGTCCTCAGTATCGTCACCAGAGTGTGTCTGAAGCTGACAACAGCACAGCAGGTTGTGGTAATGATATTACATATAGGATTTTGAAAGGGTGAAAGATTTGATATAACTTTTGAATCGGGTTATTTCACTGATTTGATATTCAAGCTCCCGTAATTTGTTTTAAAACATAGTAAGGCTGAAATTTATCAGGTTTTCCCGAGAAGTAGAAAATAGAAATCCCAGTTGGTTTCTTTTCTCTTGCGTAATCTAAAACAGATGGGACTTCAAGTCGGAAGCTGAGCCTCAATTCGCAGAAAACAGCTGACTCTGCAGATTATTGTGTGAAAGCAGCTGATACAGTATATCTATTCCATCTCTTGCTGCAGAGTATACGGATGAAATGCAAGTTGTACAGTAGTAGAACTTGAATGAAATCACCCCTGAAATTCTCGACCTTTTAGGGTGACGATCTCCACCTGCTGTACAAACAAAGTGTGAACTTTTATCTTTCAAGTCACCCAGTCGAAGACCAAAGGTAAGATTCACAAAGAAAAAGAAGACAGTAAGATACTATGGAATCTACGAGTCGCAACATTAATCATTTTAAAGGTGCTAAATGCGAGATTGGGAGCATTTTTATTGCCTCTGCACGGCTCTCAACATGGCGACGGATGAGCCGGCGGCACGCAGCTAACGGTGCCAACAGCGCTAACAGTGAAAACAACGGCAACACTGCTGACAGAGCTAACAGTGTTAACCTGAGGGGGAACCGTTACGCTTTTGTAACGGCGCCTTCGCAGCCCTTTCTGCTAAAGATTGCGTTCCCATAAAACTAAATTGCATTCTCAATTACATTTGGAAGGAAACTTATTTTGTTGCGGATTATTTTTGTCTTTGAGATATCACAAATACCTTTGTAAGTCTGCGGACGGACGCAGCGAGTGACGTAATATAACGAGCAACATGCAGAGCGTAATATATCGGACGACCGTGAATGAAATTACATTAAATAATAACGTTTTGGGCGGTATAACAAGCGAGAGTGGACGGGTCCAACACCAGACTTTTTCCCCCAGGAGACCGCTGTTTGTGTCCCTTGTGAATCATAGTAATTTTAATCCGAACCATGATGTTTTTTTTCCTAAACTTAACCCATTCGTTTTGTAGCGTTTTCGTTTTGCTTTGTTTCCATTTACAACATTAACCACCTGTTTAAAACTGTTTAAATCTGTTTAAAACTGCGACCGTAATCCGGGAGAAAATACGTTCCATCAAAACGTATTTTGGTTATGCAGTTTAGTTGTACGGGAATGTCATTTTGTGGGAGACACGGTTGGCCGTCGTCAGCTGTAACCGCCGTATGAGAGCAGTGCAGAGCGGCGGCCGTGAGCAAGCCAGTGGGGCACGCACACATGCACGAACATGCACTAAAAGCATTCACGGCTGGTCCAGCTAATGTAAAAAGCATGGAGAAGCTCAGATTACAACACACACAGAGGTGACTTCATTCTCTGCTCAGGTAGACATTACTCCTCCATATCTTTACATAGCACATAGTTGTTTGCTGCTGCCTCTATTAATACTCTGGATATCATATAGAGCACCTTTAAATGTCTCGCAAAAGATAAACTTGAGTGAACAAGCGAATGGAAGATTACCGCCACAATATTTGCTCCCGCTCATCAAACTTTGAAATATTGTTACTCCACATTCAGAGTCTTCTCAGTCTCCAGTGTTATCACAGTCTCAGCGTCATCCTAATTGTCCGCACCGCAGCCTATGAATCCTTTTTGATTGGCACCTTTTGAAAGCTGAAGCGTCATTATTATCTCTCACTCTAAGATGCTACTCCTGTAACTGAATGTTGGCTTTCAGCACATTGTTAAACACGCTGAGTGGCAATAAAATATTAAACCGGAGTGAATTGCCTCTCAGTGTGAGCGAGGAGTGAGGAGTGGCGAATATAAAAGGAGGAGTAGCTGCGAACGGTTACAGAACCAGCAATCAGTCCATTTAAATACTAAGAAAGTGCAGCTTTGGGAAAAAAAGGTGTCTTTTCATTTGTACAGTTTGCAGCAGAATGGTTTGTCTATTTTCTCTCCCTATAGCAAACAAGCAGTGTCGTACTTTCCTGCACCAACCGCATAATAGAAAACACACTTCTTCTTGTTGTGCTCACAGCTGTTCATTCTCACATGCTCCCATGGTGACTGCTCGTGTGTGAACAGTACAAGACCTGAAGGTATGATGCTGCTGTTACTGGTGTAAAGTTGCAGCGGTATGGACAGTATTCTTCACGTTATCAACATTACGTTTCACCATGAGCTGTTTAATAGAACCACTTGAATTTTGCCTGAACTCAAAGCGTGTCGCCGCCGCACATTTCCTGGAGAATGGAAAAGAAAATTCAGCCAAAAGTAGCACTGCCGCGGTTACTTGTCATGAGGTAGCGTTGTTGAGTTGAGGTCCTCTCTTCGCTCTGTGTCTGTGAAGTAGTTACAATGTGGCGGTGCTCGTGCATGTGTGTGGGGGGCGTTGCCTTGGAAGGAGTCCCGAAGGGAGGGCGTGGGTTTAGACGGAGGCGATGCTACTTTCAAATTATGCTAGCTTTCCAACATCGTCGACCCTATCTTTAAGTTTTTTAGTAATGATTTAGATCAACTTCCTGCCTAAACATAGCAAAATTTGGTGCAACTTGCAAAAACTTGCGAGACTCGCTGCCCGACGACCTATCCTAATCTTAACTATTCAAGGTCAATGCCTAACTTTAACTATTCAAGGTCAATGCCTCACTTTAACTATTTGAGGTTCATGCTTAATCTTAATTATTCAAGGTCAATGCCTAAATTTAACTATTCAAGGTCAATGCCTCACTTTAACTATTCGAGGTTCATTCCTAATCTTAACTATTCAAGGTCAATGCCTAACCCTAACTATTCGAGGTCAATGCCTATAACCTTAACCATCTCGTTAGAGTTTCGCACTTTGCGTGTTACCTTCTAGACACGATCCCTCTGGTGTCTTTTGTAAACCAACCAAGATGATTTTCAGATCAACAAAAAATGAGTCAGATAGTATTTGGAAGGTTTTTAAGAACATTACTGGCACAGTATTGCCATTTGCAGAAGTGACAACACCATGAAAACACAGAGCTTCATATTTATTCTTAACCAGACTCAGAGCCAGGATACACAGCAGAAACACGGCTCCATTGTGCTTGTCAAAACCAAGACCGCCTCTCCTTTTAAGTTATCTCTCTGAAAATCATCCAGCTTTCAGCAGAATTCACACACATGTACAGTAACCCTGTGACCTTGCTCCTGCCTTTATCTGTCTTATGAAGAGGTCGATATGGTTTCAGCTGTCTAAGTATCCACTGGGAGCCACTGAGAAATGTCAATGGTAAGCCGTGTTGGAGAGTCACTTCAAGATCAAAAGACTGACCCTGAACCATATAAGAGCCTGTCCACTCGCCGGCTCTCAGGGACTTGAGTTGTGTGATTCAATGAATACAGATCATTTCGGCTTCCATTGTGCATTCTTCACTGTAGGCAATTTAGCTGAGAACAAACGCACATGTGCATTTTCTTAGTTTGATTGTTTTACAAATAACCGATCGGCACGCGGGGCTCATTCAGCAATGATGTGGAGAGAAACTGCAAAAATCATTAGCAGTAATTGAATGTTAACAGTTGACTGAGCAGCAATTATAGTAAGCCTCAAATAAAGATCAAAGAGAGATCTGGAAAAATATTGGTGTATACAGTAGGACTGCCAGAAGCTATTACACAACCTCTGATTAGATTTCCCTGTAATTACAGCCAGTTTATTTAGGGATCATCCTACAAATGATGTGTGCTGGTAAAGTCGCCCCGTGTGCTGTTTAAGTCCATTCAAAACAACCTCATTTTATTCTATTAACTGTAGTGCTACAGGGACAATTTGCACGCGTGTTTGTTGTTCAGTTGTTCAAACTAAAAGTGCTGTCATCTCGTTCGCTGTGAAATTTATGCAAATCAAAGTCAAGATGCACACGAACCCTTGAAAATAGCTTTTCACGAGCAAATAGCCTCTTTCATCCCCGTGTTCAAGTGTAAATTACTATACGTGCTTCATGTGTGAAGCTAATCCACCAAGGCTGGAAACCTTGCGCCCTGAAGAGTCCTTTTTAATTTGAGTGTCCTCTGATCTGATTTAAGATTCCAGGATCGAAAAACCATCTCCTTTGCTCGCTCGCCCGACTCGCAGATAACAATGCCTCCATTACAGCAATGACAGCAGCCTTAGTGGTAGCTTTCAGAAAGTAACACAGTAATTTGAAGGGAATTGCTGCAAGTGGTTTTGATTTGGGCGCAGTCTACATGTGCTGGTCTTTGTCTATGAATAAATGTTTTTGTGAGAACACTTATATGACCTTTAAGATGCCAGGAGGGTTTTATTAATAGACAGACACTTTAATTCGGTCATGTTGGTAATATACAGAACAGTGGAACAAATGACCCAGTTATACCCCCTTCTTTGGATGCTGCTCTGAAATATCAAGTAGAAACAAATCAAGACCTGACCTTTGGATGAGCAGCTGACTAAGTCTCAACTCAAGGTCTACTTACTCACTTGTTCAGGAGCTTTTGACTATATAAACTGGAAAAACAAAGTTCGGAAACTTGTGTTTGATGGATTATTTCTCTGTTGTTACAATGCTAATTGGCATTGTATTTTACATGGTTGGAAAGCCTGTTTATTTATCTTCGCAATGATGTCCAACTTGTAAGGATCATGCATTTGTGGGATGAGCAGCACAGCTGATTATGTGGGTAGCGCCCAAGAAAAATTTGCCAAAATGCTCCGTCAATGGTAAACAGTGTATTCTCCTGTTAGTATTGACTCTTGTTTTGAGTTGTTTGGTGGATTGGATGATTGAACTCTCTATCAGTAACAAGGAACAAACAAGACATATTGGCAATTTTACACTT
>CAKALU010055264.1:0-17124 GCA_916700995.1 Hozukius guyotensis | reverse complement strand
ACCCTAGAGGGCAAGTTTTCTCCATTTAAGGACCGCCTAAAGGGCAAGTTTTCTCCATTTCAGGCCACCCTAGAGGACATATTTTCTCAATTTAAGGCCACCCTAGAGGACATATTTTCTACATTAAAAGCCATATTAGAGGGCAAGTTTTCTCCATTTAAGGCCACCCTAGAGGGCAAGTTTTCTCCATTTAAGGCCACATTAGAGGGCATGTTTTCTCTATTTAAGGCCACATTAGAGGGCAAGTTTTCTCCATTTAAGGCCACCATAGAGGGCAAGTTTTCTCCATTTAAGGCCCCCCTAGAGGGCATGTTTTCTCGAAATAAGGCCATCCTAGAGGACATATTTTCTCCATTTAAGGCCACCCATAGAGGGCATGTTTTCTCCATTTAAGGCCACCCTAGAGGGCATGTTTTCTCCATTTAATACCTGCCTAAAGGTCAAGTTTTCTCCATTTAAGGCCACCCTGGAGGGCAAGTTTTCTCCATTTAAGGTCACCCTAGAGGGCATGTTTTATCCATTTAAGGCCACCCTAGAGGGCATATTTTCTCCATTTAAGGGCACCCTAGACACCCTAGGGCAACCCTCACTTTACAAGAGTATTTTCAGTTATTTTTGGTTGGACTTATTTTTCATTGAGCCCAATAAGGTGTAACATGCGCAAACTTGGACTTCTCCATTATGTTGGCATAAAGGTTAAGCTTCTAAATTCATTCTTGGACTTGGGAACATAATTTGATATGTGATGAGATTGTCCTCAAAGTGCCCAGGGAAAAAAAACCAACCTGGAAACAGGTCAAACGCCATCTGCTGACGGAGATGTCATAAATACTTTGAGGTGAGATTGTTTTGTTGCAGAGAAGGAAGAGCAGCAGACATGTTTTTTTACGATGTAAATGTTAAAGATTAACTTGTTTTTAATACTCACAGGAGGGCTGTGGCTTATATCTCACCTTTCCATTGGACATCGCTCACACATGTTGTATTGTATTCCTATGAGCACAAGGAGAAATGCTATAGCTTGAAGGGTCACAAAGGAACTCACTCCGTCGTGACAATGTAAATGTACACTACATACTGTTTTTCTTGAGACGTGTTAATCAGATTATGGCGCCTTTACTTAAAGTTTTAGGCTTTTGTACACTAATGACAACAACCGAGTGTTTTTGAAAGTGCTTATTCAGAGAGGTGTCTGGTGAGGAAGCAACAGCATTACTCATCCATGTACAGAGAAAGTGATTCATTGTCACGGTACGGACCACCAGACAGACTTTCAGCATTAACAACATGCTCTTATTATTCTAGATGCCTTTAGGGCCCCTCAGAGGTCTGTAGACAGATTCAGGCTTTGTATTTCAAATGTGTTCCAAGGTGACTGACACATATTTGACTGCATGATGCCCTTTTCTATGTATTTCTGGAGCACAATATTTTGCTAGCCTGACGAAACATGCCTCAAGTACATTGTAGGAATGCATGTGTAGAGGACAGGAGACCTTGCATGTTGCTGAACGTTGTCATCCTATGGACCTACGCACCCCACCCTGTGTCTGTGTGGATTAAATTAAGAGACCACGACAATCACTTACACGGAACATCATCGACATCACGTAAACTAAGTGCAAAGCAAGCAAATACGTCTTTCAGTCTGTGTGAACTTGATCTCACTGCTGTTTCTGGAGTCTGAATAAGTCGTGATTTTTTGAGACCTTTGCCTCGACCACATTATATCATTTTGCAGTGTTTGTGACTGATGCCATGGCAATGCAGCCAGCAACTGTGGTAGTGAGTCATATTATATATTCAGTTATATTAGATTAAGTGGATATCAATTAGCAGTACGTGTCAAGTTTAACAGAGATAATAGAGTCACCTAAAAGCAGGTCAAAAGAGGATAGATAGTCAAAGCTGCGGTTGCTGGTGAATGAGTCACAAAAACTGCCAAATCATGTAATGCACAGATGTAATACAAAATTTAAAAAAATTTAAAAAGCATTTAAATCCAGTTATTATTATATGTTTAACTACTTTTGCAAGTAGTTAATGATGTTTTTAAATATATTCTTTTTTCTATATATTGTTTTTTATTTTATTTTTGTCCCTTTTTTGTCTTTGGGTTTCCTGACTCCGCTATGAGTTTTCTAATATTCCGATATTTTGGGAGGATGCATGTATATCGATAAGAATATTCAAATAAACAGATGGCTATCTAAAAAAAAAAAACATTCATATTTCTGTTTTTCTGTTCATTCTCTGCGTAACTAACCTTTAGCCAACTTTGATGCACACGCACTTTCCTGTGTACGCATACAGGAACTATAGAGATTGCTCACCGTTAATCAGAGACATAATCTGACAACACCTTCGTTACTGTTGCTAATAAAGATCTATTAAGATCCCACACCGGAAACCCTCATAAATGCAAACACGACATCTGGCATTATATGCATTACACTCATACTGTAGATTGTAATTCTTGTTATTTAACTCAATTTACCACTTTTGTTCTTTTAATTTGGGCACTGTCCTCCCTTCAGGTGTCACAATTACTTTTTGATGATCGTAGGGCTTTTGCAGACAGGTGAGCACACTTTGCTTGCTTTTTGTCCCTCTTGAGGTAGTATTTTGTGCTCAAACATGTCCACATTTAATCTTATTTTCTTTGATTGACTGCAGAAAATAAAAACAAAGTCTTCTAGTCATTGTTAATTAAATGATGATCTCCTCTGATGTTTCCTGTCTCTCACACCACTTTGACTGTACATTTTCCTCGTCTCTCCGTCTTTCTACCATCTCAACAATGACGAAAAAGTTTGTAAACTTTGCCCGCCGCAGTTTCACATGCATATGTCACCTCAAGAGTCCAAAACTAGAAACTGTAAACAAATTAAAGTGTTGTGGGCATTTTTTTTTTTAAAACTCTGAATTCATTTTCCCCTTCTATACGCACTCAGTGCATCTTTTGTGGTGCTTTCCACTCCAGCTGTGTCACTGTCAAACATGACGGGAAATGATCACCTCTACATTTTCACTTTCTACCTTTATGTATTTTGACAGACAGAAATCCCCAGTTTATTTTTTCACAGGCTGTATGCCGTAAACCTATCACAGATTTTTTTTCCAGTTGAATAGAACGGGGCGCTTCGAAATGCTGAAATCAAAACTCAAGCCACAGATTACTGATGATATGTTCATTTTGCATCGTCTTCCTTCACACCGCCTTCACCAACACATCGAGAAACAGAAACGCAGCTCCTTCAACCTCCTCCTCCACTAAGCTGAGTCTTTAATAGAAAAAAAAAAACAGATGAGCACTTCAAAAAGCATGTTGGTGCTTTACTGTAGAAGCATTTCAAGTATCTTTTGTTAACATAAATGAGAATTATGTCTCTTTATCCAGATGTGAAAATTTGAGTTTCCCTTTTTTGTTCACAAACTGCTCTACCTTGGTTAGAGTGGACCGTGTCCCCTTGGCTATGTAATTTCAGATGCAAACATCCTTACGGTAAAAATAATATTAAATGTTTTGCCTTCAACTCCTGCAAGACATAACATCTCTTTCTTTTATTTATGTCTATATTTAAAATTAGTCATTTCATGCAAGCGGTTTTGATTAGGAGAGCCTTATGCAAAAAAGCTGTGATCTAAATCCTCATCTTAACTTTTACATAAAGAAGAAATGTGGACTTCCTTCACTCCATACATACAGCAGAAAGCAAACATCGTGCTTACACCACAGCTGATTTGTTAACTGCTCCAGTTAAACGATTAAAAGTTAAACAGGGATTCTTACTTTTTCAGTAAAGATAAATGATGAGCTATGGCTCCTTCAAGGAAAGCACAGTGACATTAATCACTGTGGAAATCTCGGCGCAGTAAGATTGTCTTTTGGAGTAGGATTATATTACTGTTTTGGCTTGATCGAACGGCGAATTTAGAGCAACGCGTTTTTACTAACAAACGCGTGGTCAGACGGGGGTGGGAAATGTGAAGTTGGGGGGGTAGCTGGGTAATGTGCCTGTTTGGCCGGAGGAGGCTGCTCAGCATCTTGCCACATGGTATCTGTGCAGTTAGTGTTGATCAGAGCAGTCAGGTGAAGCAGCCGCTGCGCTGGATGGAGAGGTGGATGGATGAATGTGACGCTCTGAGTCTCTCTTGAGGAATTGCACTTCGTCTCTGGCTGCATGCAGTCTCCAGAGCAAGGCCGGTCCGGCTCTGTGTCGATGGAAATGAATGCTCTTCATTCTTTGATCTGCGGATGAAGAAAAAATCAAAAGGAAACTGACTAAGGACACTTCATCGAGGATGGAAAAACAAAACAGTTAATGTCATCTCAAAAGATAGGATCGAACACATAGACTCGACTGTATATAAAAAGTGGACGTAGTCACCGTGACTTCACCCATTGGTTTGTGGACTACCGTTTTGAAAACTTGAGTTAGACATTTTGGTCGTCGCCATCTTGGTTTTTTTTGCAACCAGAAGTGACACGAGAGGGCGAAGCTAAGTAAAACCGAATGCTGAATACAACATTTTTAGGCGACCAAAAAGGTTACAATTCATTTTCACGAACTGTAAACACACTGTGAAAGGATTAAAGTTGTAAGACGAAAACACGGACAACTCCCAGACTGGACTACGCCGCGGTAGCAACCTGTCAATCACAAGGTAGCCACGCCCTAAAGCATACCCTGTTTTATCATCTATTTGACTCTAAATGGAACCATAATTTACTAAATGAACATCATGCTGTATTGAAGAAGACTTGAAACTAGCGATTGAGACCATAAACTCATGTTTACAATGTTTACTGAGGTAATAAATCAAGTGAGAAGTAGGGTCATTTTCTCATAGACTTCTATACAATCAGACTTCTTTTTGCAACCAGAGGAGTCGCCCCCTGCTGGCTATTAGACAGAATGCAAGTTTAAGGCACTTCTGCATCGGCTTTACTTTTCAGACCCTTTTCAGTCTGGAAACACAAATATTTTTCCATACTAACTTTTCTTATTTTCCATTCTTATCCAGCCCTAGATATTACTAAAATCAAATCAAATTCCATAAGTTTCCATACTGTGTAGGAACCCTGAAGAGAAATAGAGTAGAAAGCTGCAGTATACACCTTTAGTTTAAAACATCAACCCGTTTTTATGCAATAACATACAATCTATATGTTGTTTTTGACTTTGTCCCTCAAGTTAGTTGCACTTTACCTCGGTGACGACCCCTGCAGCAATGGTGGAGCCGACATATCTGAGCATGAAGCGGCCCAGCTCCTTGTAGTCCTTGTACAGCTCTAATGACACCGGCCTCTGGGTCTGGATCTCCACGATGGCATTCATGCCTTTACTCAAACACCTTAACAGGAAAGACACACACAGGAAGTAAGGATAACACACCCACCTGGATTTCTTTTCTTGTTTTTTTTCTTTCATTTGATTATGTTTTATCTACCATATTTAATGAAGTAGAAAGTAATATGAAGCACTTCCTGAGGAAATTTCAAAGTTGTTGTGGGTGACAGTATTCATCGCTTCAGTGCAGCACACAGTAAATAAAATCCTTTATGTGTACTGCATATTTGTAATATAAAATTCAATACAATGCACACTCACTTTGGTTTCTTCTTGAGGACCTCACCGCTGCTCTTGTGCAGAACGCTGATCAGTTTCCTAATGGTGGCCGGCTCACTGACTGTTTGGTAATGCAGCAATACCTACACCGAGCACATACACACAAACACAAACAATGAACAAACATGCGCATAGAATGAAAGTGAAGCAGAGTTGTAAGCCTGTACATCCAGTACACACGCTAACGTAAAAAAAAAACAGTTGGTATGACTGTGTGTGAATGTGTTTATTTGCACTCACTGGGAAGCCTTTTGTGATGGGGACCTCGATATTGAAGAGAAGTATGCGGGCTTTGAATCGAGTACAGGCTCGAATAGGCTCCTTGGGATCACAGAACACACAGCCCACACTGGAAGGAAGCAGTTATCACTTAATATACAGTCAAATGTGCACGATCCAAACATACTGTATACATAACAGTTTAAATATGTTAAAAGGATAGTTCAGGTGTTTTGAAGTGGAATTGTATGAGGTACTTTATCCATAGTCATAGTGTTTTACCTACAGTAGATGACGGTCAGCACCCTCTAGTTTGGAGAAACAGACAGGAGTACCAGTACGGGAGCAAAGCAATGTGCTGCTGTGGACGAGGCCAGTAGCAAAACATATTTTAGCCACCTAAAAAAAAGGCCCACCTTAAAAAAAATCATGAATAGTTTAAGTGTACTCCATATTCAAAATATTTTCACCACTTTATCTTGCGGGTAACTGAAACCGTTGTATCCATCTATGCTCTCGCCAAAGCCACCAGACTCCATTGAAAAAACCTGCAATTTTACCTCGCAGAAATTATTGGTCTACCGCTGCTTCTATCGGTTAGTTTGTTTGTGCAATTGTGTGACTTTGATGAATCCGAAACTACCCAAAGTCACACAATAAGACAAACAAACTAACCGATTGAGGCAGCGGTCGACCAGTGACCTCTGTGTTCTGTGAGGTAAAATTACTATTTTTTTCAAAGGCAGTCTGGCTGCTTTGGCGAGAGCATAGATAACAGCTTCAGTTCCCCGATGAAAATATAGACTGTGTAGCGGTTTCACGGCAAGGTAAAGTGGCGAAAATATTTTAAATATAGCGTACACTTAAACTGATATTGAGTGTTTTAGGTGGGCCTTTCTTTTAGGTGGCTAAAATACGTTTTGCTGCCTGCCCCGTTCACAGCAGCACATTACTTTGCTCCCGTGCTGGTACTCCTGTCTGTCTCTCCAAACTGGGGGCGTGCCGACTGTCATCTACTGTAGGTAATACACTGACTATGGATAAGTACCTCATACAACCCCACTTCAACACCCAAACTATCCCTTTAAACAGACTTATATTAAATAAACAGAGGCAACAATGTTTTTACTTGATCTTGATGATGTCCATGCCGGTGACTGTCAGGCTGACATGGTCTCCTGCTGCAGCCCAGTCCAGAGGCTCGTCGTGTAGAGTAATACCTGCAGTACACATAGACAGAGTGTAAGTCCCTCTGCTGCCACTAGATGGCAGCATTTATCACTACTTACTCAATAGTCACCCACATTTCAGAGATGTACAAAAAGGCGCACTCAGATGCAGGTGTGTTTGAAGCTGACGTGTTATTTACTCAAAGAGGAAAACAAACCAGTTATTAATGTCAGTACAGCTTAGTAGAGAACCCCGCCTGAGGAAGTATATTATAATCCTTAGTTAATTTAAAATGTTTTAATGACTTGTACTGTACAGTATGTATGTGTGAGTGTGTTTGCTTTTGCTGTTAGATGCTGACAATAAGTAATGAGTAATGGGTTTTCTAGACGCAGAAGCAAGTGGAATAATGTCTTCGTCCTAAATCGCATACTATGCACTACATACTAAATATGTGTACTATCGTTCAACATACTTTTGTGTGAATAAACAGTAGGATGTATCTTTTTGGAGCTGTAATTTACGTCGTCACTTCCTGAGAGCCTCCTTGCTGGTTGCAGACGAGTAACCATGGTAACCCATGCCAACCTCATGTGACCGAAACGACGGTTTGTGAGAATCAAAGTCTGAATTAATCTAAAATATGTATCACTCCTATCAAAGTGAAATCTTATCTTACACTTAAAGCATTATTGATGTTACAGAGCTGTCCGTTAACATCTATTATGAACGTTGTCAACACTACCGCATTGCAATGTGGGATATTAATGCCACCGTAGTGTCCAGCGTTGCATACTGAAATATTTCACCGGAACTAGTATGCAATTTGCGTACTATTGGTTTCATACATACTAAAAAATCTCACATGCTGTTTTAGCGTACTAAATAGTATGTTAGTGTGGAAGTTTGGACACAACCAGTTTTGTTTTTTTAGGTATTTCCACCTCCGTCGTGGGTCCTTGAGTGAGCATCCTTGTCAGCATACTAGCAGCTATCTGTGGCAGAGGCAGGTTCAGAGACACAGGCTTCATGCTCTGCTACTGCAGATAAGTGCAATAACGGAGGCTTGATGAGACTTTGTTTTGACAGATTTTTGTTTTAGAGGATTTTTTTGTGCCCTTTTCTCATTGCCATCTGTGAAGAAAATGCTCTGTCGGACTGCATGAAAATGAAGTACCAAAGTCAGCCACCGTGCCAGGCTGGCAGCAAAGACACACACAAAGCGCGTACCTTTGACAGTGCAGGTTTCATTGGGAGGCATAGCCAGTATTCTCTCTCCGGTCTGAATGTAACCAGCCTCAATCTTCCCTGTGACGCAGAAGCCTGAGCCTTGGTCTGGGAAGAGAAAAAATGCAACATCAGCTTTAATTTAGAAATATAGGGGAAGGGAAGTTAACAAATTCCATATACGGTAAGTATGCGTCAGTGACTTTACCTTTGAACACATCAGACACGCACAGCCTGAATGGTTTGTCGACAGATCTCTGAGGAGCTTTGAAGGCGTCTTCAGAAGATAAAAAAAAAAGAGGAAGAAAACAATTAGCAGGAGAAAGTCTAGGGAAATATGACGAGAAGCCTGGTGACCAGTGGTGATGAATCATTTTAACTGGCACTGGATGAATAATGTTTCAATCTTCTGATGGAGTCTGAATTGGTCTAGACAATCAGCACTTTAAGGACAGTCATAGCGCAGTGAGAAATCTGCACGTACACCAGTGTTGCAGTCAGTTTCTCGTAGTATTCCACTCAAAATCTGTGCTTTGAGTATCAAACATTCACCCCCTGTAGGCTTTACGCAGGGAAAAAGCTCCATGTGGTCAGATTCAATTCAGTCACAATGGTTTCCAACAACTACATGGATTTACAGCTGAAATAAAGAGCCATGACACCTTCGTAGGAACGTCTCAAACCACCCCAGCAGCGTAATCACCTTCTCCACTCGTATTCTCGGTATATAAGATACGGCTAAATGTGCTACTTCCTGTGCAGATTTGAGCTTCAAAAAGGGGCAAAAGCATAACTAGGAAGCAGTACATTTCATTTATCTTATAATATGACTGGAACATATCAAGCCTACCAATGGACAGCAACGAAGTGAATTATGAAGGACTCGTAACATAATTGTTTTAATGCACATTTTCACAGTGCAAACTTGTCATTGTTGGAATCCACAGTAACTGAATGGATTCAAGGTGGTCACAGCTGTGATTTCTCTGTGACTGAGGAAACTGCAAAAGTTTTAGTGCCACTTCTCAAGCCTATGGGGGGAATATTTGATGCTAGGGCTGCAACTAACGATCATTGTCATTGGCGATTAATCTGTCAAATGTCAGAAAATGTGGAAAAATGTGGATCAGTGTTTCCCAAAGCCAAAGATGACGTCCTCAAATGTCTTGTTTTGTCCACAACTTAAAGATATTCAGTTTAATGTCATAGAGGAGTAAAGAAACCAGAAAAATATTCACATTTAAGAAGCTGGAATCAGAGAACTTTGACTTTTTTTCTCTTCAAAAATGACTCAAACCGATTAATCGATTATCAAAATAGTTGGTGATTAATTTAATAGTTGACAGCTAATCGATTAATCGTTGCAGCTCTATTTGATACTCAATAGATTTTGGCTAGTTGGAAGACTTTAGATGGAGTATCACTTTAAAACCACTGAGAAAAAAAGTTATTGGCAGCATTTCCCTTTGATGCAAATGAACGTGTTTTATGAACTCTCTTGAATCAAGTGATCACTTGCTCTAGCAAAGTGGGATTTCATGGTGTCACCTGTTTTCAGGAAAAAGCTTAAGTTTTTCACTAGTATGATTTCATTCTATTGATTGATTTTTGTTTTGATTTTTAGGTTAAATAAGCTTTAAGATTGGATAAAAGTCTAAATTGCTCCAAATGTGCATTTAATGCAGTGCAATCAACTTTAAAAACATATTTGTTCATGCATTTGCAAGAGACCCAGGATGAAAACAGGGCAGAAATGCAGCTTGTGCTTGTATATTTTTTACTTTTCCCAAGAGAGACCTGGGTTTAGGTGTCAAAAGGCAGTAAACGCTTTGGGCAGCTTGAACCGTGCCAGTGTGCATTACCAATCTGCTCCAGCAGGCTGGGACCAGAGTACCAAGAGGTAAGTTGTGACACTGAGCTCCTGGTGGTGAGGTTCTCTCCTGACAGGCCGCTGCTGGGGATGTAGAAAACATCAGACTCCTGGAGAAAAAAAAAAACATATATACACTGGATCAAACAAAAGAAAAGCAAGGAAATACTTCTCCATAGCCAAATATATACTGATAAAGAGTTTAATATCTTAAGATGTCGAGTGACTTGGTGCAAACTCACCTTGAATCCTGCCTGTTTGAGAAAATGGCCAAGTTTGGAAGTGATGTCTTGGAAGCGCTCTTGTTGCCAGTTTACCTGATTCGTATATACACGTAAAAGGAAAAAATACACAGACAGAAAGTTTCCCCTTCAGCACAGCTTTGAAATGGAAATGTGTCCGTAACATGCCAGTGATTATAGGAAACAAAAACACAAAAGTACAATCACACACACACACACACGGCTCCCTAAGGCCTTCTTCTCTCCTGACAGAAACATTTAGAGGTGTTAAGTCTTGAACTTTCAGAAAAAGGGTCCATTTCATTGCAGACCAAAACCTGTGAACTGTAAAGTATAGAGCAGCTTTTGCTTTATCACAGTATGTAGAAATTCTGCAATTTTATCTGAAGTGTGTTTGTGAGGCTCATTGCTTTCCTTTTTTACCCCAAAAAGATCTAGATTTGTCTAATACAGTCAAATCACCAATGTTGTATATCTCTAATGTGTAGCTGGGTCTGACCTGGTCCATCTTGTTGACAGCTACAGCCAGCTGAGTGACGCCAAGCGAACGCACCAACAGGGCATGCTCTCTGGTCTGACCGCCCGCCTCGAAGCCTGCCTCGAACTCTCCTCGGCTGGCATCCACCACGAGCACCGCCACGTCGGCCTGGAGAGAGAACCGAGGGCAAAGATGAGAACGACATGCATCTGTTTCTGCTGAGGCAGATGTGAGCGTTAAAAAAAAAAAAATCACACACAAACTCAACTCCGTAGGTCATTTAACAGCTGAATACCGATGTTTTAACACATATTGTACATGGAAAACGAGAGAGCTTTTGTTGCTTAACAGTAGAATGACTGTTGTGTTAGAAAGCATTTCTAGTCATATCAAACCATCAAATGCACAGAGGCTAATACAGGAACATAAAATAACTTAAAAAGGCAAACTTAAGTTTAAGCTTAAAGCCACTATGACACAAGATACACAACAGGAATGGGACCACATAAGATTCATGGTGAAGTGAAAAATAGAGCCTGACTTAAAATACAGAAATGATCATGTAAGAGAGAACAGACTCACACAATGTTGCTATTTGTTTTTAAATGTATCCTTTATATTTATTTTATTTACTAAAAAGGATGTTCTCTAAGAAAAGATGTGTCCTGTCTGTGATGCAATAAAAATATTTGTTTCTAAACAAAATGTAAGGTAAAGTGATTCCAGTATGTTCTAGTGTCATTTTAGAGAGTTTTAAGCATATTTTGATGATTATCGGGATAATATCGCTAATCTCAATTTTGTTTGGGCCAGGATAATCGTGACATGGAATGTTTATATCATCCAGTGCCAAATTCACAACACTCACTATTCAGTATTCATGTTCCAATCAAATTCTGAAGTCTATTGGAACAGTTATGCAATCAAACGTATGAGTTTTTCTCTAAAATATATATATATATATATATATAATTTATCTATTTTAAATTACTCAACAATCTAGATGGAGACAATAGGTGAGCATTTGTTGCTCTTCTTCTATGACAAATATTTCAACTTATAATAAGTATTAAAATGCAAAGTACAGTCCAATGCATTATACAAACTGTATTGTAGAAATATTGGTTTTCTTTTTAAATTGATAACACTTTCCTGGAGAAAAATTACAGGCTGAGAAATATCATCTTGAGACTGACAGACAGCTTCATTTGCTTGCAACGGAAACCCCTTAGTCACTACATGATGAGGCTGAACGTGAGGACAGTCATATGGTAAAAAGAGAAATTACATTCATGTCTCAAAACAGAGACAGGCGAACACACCCATGCCTGCAAAAACACCTTGTGACAACACCCAAAACCACAAAGATTATTTCAAATCACGCTGATGGGTGTGATAAGCTGAGGGTATACCGAAGGAGGGAGAGGAAGAACTATTTTAATCAAGCGGAGGTTCGTTAAGTTATGAGAGATGCTTAGTTTCATAGAGAGGCTAAATTATGATTAAATGTATTTAACTGATTTATTCAGCAGAATTGGAAGAATCTTATTATTTTGTGTTTTAACTGTAGACATGTGGGAGGCACAACAATCAATATTAATCCCATGCATTATAAAATTACACAAATTGTGACAGAGGATTTTATTTGTATCGTCCTCTCCTATACTGCATTATATTTACTATTCACCTCTTATTTTATATACTCTGGCACTTTGCTCAGGAATATTGGGATAACTGCCAGATTAGTTTTGCAGCATTACATACATGCACACTGGTATGTACAGTATGGAAATGTAAAAACATGTAGCTTTCTAATTTCAATATATTTGTATTTATTTTCTACTCATCTGTATCCTGTTCCTCTCAGGTCTGTTTTTGTGTTATTGTAACACTTGAATTTTCACCCCGAGGATCAAAAAAGTCAAATAAAATGCTAAATAAAAAGATTATAAAATAATATTTTGTCTTAACCCATTTGTGTCCACTACTAAAATATTACATTTTCTATGGTGAAGTGTTCTCTGGGCTTGCCTAAGCCCAGAGAACACTTCAAGTCAAAATCGGTCAAACCGTTTGGCTGAAAAGTGAGTTTTTCTTATCATACTATATCTAGTATTTGGGAACATGGGTTTTTGCAATAGACTATTATATTATATTATGTTATATTATATTATATTACATGAAAAAACAGTCCCATATGTCAAAATACTAGATATAGTGTGATAAGAAAATGGATCTCAGAAACTACAAGGGGCACAATCAAGTATTTGGTATCTATGAACTCATAACAAGTTGAATATCAAAGATATGCACACAAATGCAGTGTAAATAAAATATTTCATGTGGAAAACATTTAATAAACACAATGTTAGCATTTTTCCTCATATAACGAAAATCCTGACTTTGACTATTAATAAAAGTATGATTTTTTTACATGATCGAAAAATGTCAAAGTTAGATACTTGCACTTGGGCACAAATGGGTTAAACCAGAATAAGCTGGTCATGCACCATTATTGTACGTTTTAACAAAGATACACACTGGATTACTAACACTGCCAATGCCCACTTTCTATCATTCATAGACTGTTCCTCAGTACAGTACAGTACATACACCTATAACACCAACATCAGGAGGAATATACTCTGATACCTGGAGATCTCTCTCTCCCTGTGTTGGTCTATATGCGTTGTGCTTGAATACTTGGCATACCTGTGCAGCTCCTGTGATCATGTTGGGGATGAAGTCTTTGTGTCCTGGCGCATCCATTAGGGTCACCACCTTAGAGTTCGTCTCAAACTTGGTCATGCCCACATCCATCGTCACACCTCTGGAGCAAACACAAATAAATGAGGGGATTTTTTATGACCATTTGACCCAGTTAAAGAGGTCCTATTGTGCTTATTTTCAAGTTCATACTTGTATTTTGGGTTTGGTTAGCTGGCCCTTTCTGTAGTGATTGGTCAACCGAACCAAACTCTTCGGACTCCGCTTCAGCTCCGCTCTAACTAGCTTTGTTTGAGGCCGTGCCAAACTAGCCGCTAGGCAGGTATTATGCAAAAAGTGTTACTTGGTGACATCACCACGTTACAGAAGAAAAGGCGGGACTTCAAGCAAGACGTTTCAGGAAGTTCAGGAGCAGTGTTTCTATGGGGAGAGTAACTCTCTTTGGTGTGGACTTTGGGCTTTGTAACTTTGCAGACCTTTAACATGCACAAAAAACTATACAACACACTAAAGGGAAAAAGCACAAAAGCATAACAGATCCTCTTTAAAAAATTGCATCTGTAATGTGTAGAAGTTAAACTAAGTGTCAAAATAAATGTAATAAAACAATGGATGGACGTGGATGGTGTGCCGAGTAGCAAGACTGCCTTATAAGGTGATGTAGATTTAAAGCCTCGGTCAACTTCAGTTCAAGAGCAACGCCTTCTGGTGGGCGAGGCTCCCAGTCATATGCTTTAAGTATTACGCATTCGCTTCAGAAGTTACTGATAGGTGAATATGGATTCCCACCCAAGTCACTTTCTGTTTCTGGCCTATTTCGCTTCCGTTTCACTCTGGTAACAACAACAGAGACGTCAAACGGGGACGTGTGTTCTAGATAACATATTTTCTTTGTTAAAAAAAGGTCATCAATGGAAATCTATCAGCAAATACCCGTCCCAACTAGTGTAGGAAAGATTTGGTCAGTCTCATGTACAAGGCATTTTTTCCAGAACAATATTATGTTGAGTTACCATCACTAGCACCAGTACGTGGGGCAAACTGTTTGACTCTCAAGATGTGCTTGTTATCAACCAAAGCACACAGCAGGAAGAGAGTTTGGTAAGCATCGAGTGTCGCTATCTATCTGTAACCAATCCTGACTTTTGCCCTCAATGTGGAGGGGAACAAGAGAGAATTTTCCTGTTCGGGTGTTACTCAAAACGTACCTCTCCCTCTCCTCGCCAGTTTCGTCCAGGACCCAAGCGTAGGCGAAGGAGGCCTTTCCCGCCTTCTTTGATTCCTGCTCATACTTGTGCATGGTGCGCTTGTTGACATTGCCCAGCAGATAAAGCAAGTGGCCCATCAGTGTGCTTTTACCCGCATCCACATGACCTGCAGAGAAGAAGAAGAACAATATAATGTGATGTGTAATGTAGTGAGAAAGAGAAAAAGGAGCACAGAGGGTGGCGAGTGATAGCAGACACCAGGGAGGGATGGAGGGAAGGGTGTAGACAGAGGAAGAATGTAACAAGAGTGATAAGACAGGTAGGCTGAGAGAGAAGATAAGATATTGCAAAGGGAAGCCACAGATGGGAGCAGGAAAGAAGAAGCGTTGCACAAGTGGAGGGAGGTAAGCAGAAATGGGAACAAGGATGGAGGGTGAGAGGGGGGAAGGGAAAGGACCGTGGTAAAACGAAAGGTTTCACAGGCTGTGGGAAACGAGAATCATCTGCACTTCTGAAACTACCAAGTCACTTTTTCTGGTGTAACTGAGAATGAGAAAGCATGATTGAGCAACTGCACACTGGTCTGACGTTCGACTCATTTACTACTATTAACCAGAATCTGTATGAGCAACAAACTATGTACATTTACAAATTCAAGGATGTGGTGGAAAAACCTGGACTTACGAACAGCTATGTTGCAATGTGCATGTCGTGATGAAAGTTAGTGAGAAAAAATTTGATTTTGGCAGAAGGAAAATTGTTGAAGAAATGTTCCCGCAGGAAAAACTCCACGTTAGTCTCCAGCTTTAGTTTTTAATGCATCAAAAATAGTTTAAAAATGTTACTGTAGTACTGCATATTGCTTCATGACTCAAGTATGTAACTGTAGATCAATGTGTGCACTTTAGGATAGTTAGCAAGTAAGAAATTGAGGATGGAAGATGCGAGGAGAGCATCATTATTTTTCAATCTTGTTTGCGCAAAATCAACTTTTGTGTCCCTCGTTATTGTGCTGATCCCTTAATGTGCTATTAACTGAAGTCAATTTTGAAGTTGTGAGTGGTTTTAAGTATTTTTCTTCCTACCTATAACCACCAAATTCAACAGAGGTTTGCCCCCCTGCCTCTTCTCCAGTTCGGCCTTGATATTGATCGACTGCCGGGCCTTTCCAGCGGAGCGGCCCGGGGTGGGAACTGTGGAGGGCTCGTCTCCGTTTGACCCTTTAGATGGAGTCTCGAGACGCCTGGACGTGGCGGGGGATGCGGTGGCGTTTTCAGGGCTGCCGTTCTCCCCTGTGCTGAGGAGAGAATGTGGCCAGAGTTTAACCACAATGAAACAGATAATTATGCCAGCATATAGCTTCCAAAATCATTAGTAGTACTGATGTATTCCTAAACAAGACAGTTGCTTATCTAGACTGGGATGATCACACACCACTTTACAAATTTATAGTCCTAACTACTTTTCATGTTAATGTTAAATGATGTAATGTAAATAGAGGGGGACATTTCATCACATCTTAAAAATCCTTTGTACTTATAAGAATGATGTGTATGTGTGTACGGATGTGTTTTAGGTACCTGGGAACATCGAAGCCCATGGTCTGCTTCTTGCCAGAGACGGTCATGCGGGCCACTTTGGGTACCACTTCAGAGTCCAGTTTATTGTGAGACACATCTCTGATTTTAGCTACAGGGAACAGAGGAACAAAACTGAACACCTCCTCACAAACAAAGGCAATCATGACTCACTGTGGACAATACCTATGACATGAGGAACATATTACATTTTTTTCCTATTTAAAAAGGGCACTGAAGTGACCTTAAACAGTCGCTACTATGTCTCTTAACCAGGACAAGACTGAAAGGTTTCTCCCACTACATTTTCCAGATAATGTTACTGACCCTCAATTAAGACAATTTTAAGTTAAGATTATTGTATGAAGATGTAAGAGTTCACACACACACACTTTCAAGGTCACTTTATAGTTGGCAGCCCCGGACTATGGACTTGTCTAAATGTGAGAATTGATCTTTTGGTTTCTGCTTTTCTAGCTCAGGGAATAGTCGTTGATAAAATAGTATCTCCATAACCATCCCCATAACATCAAAATAATTGAAGTCTAATGGGGTTTTCAAACACATTTGTTGAAACACTGCCTGCATCTGCAAAATAATAACATGGATGTATGATAAGTAAGGATGTCAAAGTTAACGCGTTAACTCAAATTTGTTTTAACGCCACTAATTTCTTTAATGCATTAATGCAACTTGTGATTTTTAGGTTGTAGTGTGCTCAGTTTTAAAGCCAGACAGAAGATACTGGTATCGTATGAAACTAGAAAACCTAA
>CAKALU010055263.1:0-16046 GCA_916700995.1 Hozukius guyotensis | reverse complement strand
TTACGAGAATAAAGTAATAACTTTACGAGAATAAAGTCATAACTTTACAAGAGAAAAAGTCGTAATATTACGAGAATAAAGTCATAACTTTACGAGAATAAAGTCATAACTTTACGAGAATAAAGTCGTAACTTTACGAGAATAAAGTCATAACTTTACGAGAGAAAAAGTCGTAATATTACGAGAATAAAGTAATAACTTTACGAGAGAAAAAGTCGTAATATTACGAGAATAAAGTAATAACTTTACGAGAATAAAGTCATAACTTTACAAGAGAAAAAGTCGTAATATTACGAGAATAAAGTCATAACTTTACGAGAGAAAAAGTCGTAATATTACGAGAATAAAGTAATAACTTTACGAGAATAAAGTCATAACTTTACAAGAGAAAAAGTCGTAATATTACGAGAATAAAGTCATAACTTTACGAGAAAAAAAGAAAATAACACGTAAAATTACTACTTTATAATATTATGACTTTATTCTCTAAATCTCAGATGTATTTTTTTTCCTCAATGTGGACCTAATACTCCGTCGTACAGTCGTACCATAGACCTACAACAATGATAAATAATGACGCAGGTTGCTGACCCCGGTTATCTCTAAGAATTAGAAGACTCAACAACAGTCAGCTGTGTTGAGTTTGCATCTTTCTGACAAGCTGTCAAACCCCCCCCCCCCCCGCTACAGGCCGGCTCTTTAAGAATTTGACCTTTGACCTCTGGTTGCATGGCCTGAAAGCCTGAGGACAACACACCTGCCTGCCACACACCTCCATTCAGGACTCTCTGTCAACAGTTTCCTAGCGTGCGAGTGAATGTCTCTGAAGCTGACGTGCTCGAAGGACCCCGAAGAATTTTAATTGTCTTGTAAAATATTCAGAGGAGGATTTTCCCTCCGAAAGCTGATACTCGCTAATAAACTCGCAGCCATGTTTGATGCTGCCAGCTGGCACAGCGTCCTCTGTGCTCTTTCTATCTCTCTCTCTCTCTCTCTCTCTTTCCACTCTCTCTGCTGCATCTTGCATTCACATTATGTGAGCATTTAAACATTTACACTACAAGTGTGTTAGATGTAGATTTGGATATCTGGATCTGCTTTCTCAATGAAGGCACACAGTAATGTATTTTAGGCTACACAGTGCTGGTTGGTCGATACACCACTTTGGGTCGAGACATTCAGGGTCACACATTCTCCGTCCCAACCCATGGATGTATGAAGAGAACTGGATCCAGCGTTGGAAGCTGCGGCCGCGAGCCGCCTCCGCCCCCGCCCCGAGCCGACCTAGAGCCGGTGGCGGTGCACCGCCTCGTATGCGGGACTCCCCAGCCTGCCGTGTGTCGCTCACACCCTCCAGCTGGCTGTTAACGAAGGTCTTTTGGCACAGAGAAGTACTCGTATCGGTACTCGGTATCGGAGAGTACCCAAATGTAAGTACTTGTACTCGGTCTGGTATCGGTGCATCCCTAAAACTATCCCTTTAAGTCTCCCACCAGTAGAGTCCCACACACTTTGCTGCACTGAGTTAGGAATAAGCCGTGATCTTACACTAACACTCACATTGGTCAGCTTGACTTCTCCTGCTTTCATACAATAACACCAGAGTTGTTCACACCCTCTTTTCATTTGCCATACACACACACACACACACAAACACACTCTCAGCTCTTATTACATGTGTCTGCCCTCAGAGCGCTCAGACATTCAGCACGTTGCCTCTGATGGAAAAACTGCAGCCCGCTCACATCGTTATTCCATATTTTGGCTGCAGCGATCCCCAATATCTTTCACCGCCGCGACAATTGCTTTAGCAGACGGCCAGCAGCGTGCTGCACGGCCACAACGCAAGGAATCCAGACATTACCCAATATCCTCAGAGGGTCCGCTGCTCGTTTAGCCTACAGACATGCCAATACACCGTGTGACTGGTCGACAGGTCTGCGGTTTAAAAGGCACAGAGGAGATTTATCAGGCTGGACTTGAATGACACATCGAAGGACGTGTCAATATCTGCTCTGTGGAGAGAAGCAGCCATGTACACTATTCATCTGGGACTGTCGGTGCATGTCTGGAACTTATTTTGTGATTAGTTCACAGTGCACCCTTAGCTAACAACAACAGAGTGAACTAACTCTCTCTTGTACTTTAATAAGTAGGAATAGTGGATGAGAACAGCCTCCTTTAAAGGTCCCGACACACCGAGCCGACATGTTGGGCGTCGGACAGTTTGGGGCCGTCGGTGAGCGTCTGTCGGTCTGGTTTTTGCCGTGTGTTTTTTCAGCGGATTCAGCGTGTTGAATCGGCGGCGGAGCTCGTCGGTGAGAGAAATCACTCTGAGTGGCTGTTCAGCTTAAACGAATCAGTGCACGAGAAGAGAAAAGCAAACCAACGAGTAAAGTCAAGAGGACACACACAGAAGGCTCTTCATCTTCATCTCATCTGATCGTTCCAACACACGGATATTTTCACAGCAACATGAACATCTGGAATGAAGCTAAGTGGTGAGGGAGAGCGGTGTGAAAATGGTCGGTAGACGCCGCTTTGTTTCATGTACGTATCATAACAGCGGCTTGTGTATCCGCCGTCCTCGGTCCTCGGTGATGAATACAGACTACCGCCGCCTGCTGGTGTGGAGAGTTACTTCCTCTCAGAACGTACGTGTTAACTGGTCTTTGCGGCGTGTTCGAGTGCAAATCGTCGGCCGAAACAAAGGCGACGTGAGGCGGCGCAACAGTCGGCCTTCGTCGCCGCTACAGTTCTTTAACGCCGGCTTGGTGTGTCTGACAACGTGTCCAGAATGTGAGATGCCTCCCCGATAGCTGCTTTCTTAACAGTGTTTATGTGTTAGATGCTTTTCCTTTATGCATCCATGAAATATGTCAGTCAGGTTCTAAAGTGCAGGACGGAGAAGTCTCAGTAAAAAAAGTCATGTTTGAAAGCTGCAACTGAATGTTTGCATGTTTGTGCTAATGCATGCAAACAGCCACATACTGTATGTGTGTGTGTGTGTGTGTGTGTGTGTGTGTGTGTGCAGGAATGTCAGACAAAGAGCAGATACCACCCCCCCCGACCAGCTCTCCTGATATCTGAGCCAGCTGGCTGACCCTCTCACTCCCTCCACCTCACACTGCTAACCTGCTGCCCTTTCACCTTTACCCCCCACACACCTCACACACACAGCTCGGGGGGGTCGCACCAGAAGTAGGTTAGCGTCGGGTGCTGGAGGTGGCGGCGGCGGTGGTTTGGACAACTTCCAGGAATCACACTTATCCCCTTCCCTCCTCTCTCATCCTTCACTGATTTTCCAGTTTTCCCAGTGAGTCTGGAGAGCAGTGAGTGAGTGTTTCCTGTGGAAAACTGTATTTACAACATGGTGCTTTGTCCCGTGCAGCCCTGCTACTGTTAATGGACGGATGAGAAACAGTAGGACAGTGCAGATGTGGATGGAAAAACGCTGCGTCAACTGTGAGACGACACATCTGACTTTAACTTTCCTCTGAGTTCTAGTAGCTCAGGGTCAAAGGTCAACGTTGTGAGGGTGCTAGCACAAGGTCTGCACTGTAAAAGAGATATTTATGGAGCCGTACAGCCCGAACGGAGCATCAGGTTACAACTCAATTACGTACACACAACTACTCTACATGCTTTTAGATCATAGAAAGTCCTCTTTACAAATATATTAGTTAGTGTGAAGGGTTTGTTTTTGTACATGGAGAACAAAACGCTGTACAACGGTTCAACCACACTGACAACTGAAAGGGCAGAAAGAGGTGATGAAGATCCCTCTGAGCAACAGTTCAATAAGAATAGAAGAAATCACCAGTCATTGGTGAAAGAAACCGTAAACTTAGCATCAAAACGTGTGCAGATTTAAACAGGAAGAGTAGTGGGGAAGCTAAGCTGAAATATTTATAACAATTTTGTGATAAAAGCAACACATTTGGCACCGATGTATGCTTATATGTTATGAAAAGAAATAGATATTGGAGCGCTGCAAATTTGGCCGAGGTGTATTCAAGCTGATTAGATCAGAAGTCAGGAGATCAGACGGTTTTTCTCCCCGTCAGTCCACAAACTACTGGGTGGTGTCACGGTGGTCACGGTGACTGTCAGTTAACTAATATTGTCTGTGCAGAAAGTTAACAGGACTTCTAGAAGCCTGGATGCCCAGAATACTAAATGAACTCCTCAGACTATGCAGCTCTTTGGAAGCTGGAAGAAAAATGTCACAGTGTTTTGGACTAACCTTGAATATTATCAGAAAAATACACTTCAACTGTACTCAGTCTGTGTGATCTGCTGTTAGCTGCACTCTTATCACCGAGACGAAGACGAGCCGTGAGAGTTTGGTGCCTCAGTGATTCCAGGAATGTTGATCACCCAGTTTCACCGTGTTCCAGCTTATCGCCAGCAGATAAACACACGAGACAGTAAAATGACGCAGTCTCACCTGCCAACTCAAAATAAAAGAGGCTGAGGCACGTGAGGGATGAAATGAAAGCGGGGCAGGACTGTTCTCCTCAGCACCTCGCAGGCGCCAGGCTGATATGTTCAGGCTAATCTCATCGTCCTATAAACTATTATTACAGTTTAAAGAGCTGGAGTGATTTAATGCTGCAGAATCAACTGTGGGTTTTTTTTTATTTGCTGTTGCAGTACAGCAACGCATGTTGCATGTTCATTCACATTCCTGACCTCGACTCCCTTGAACACTGAGCTGGATACTCCGGGTTTTGGAGAACATTACCAAACATTAGACACAACTACAGAACTAGGAGAGGAGCATGCAGACCTCCGTCAAGGCCAAGTCGCTCCAACCCATGCTCCACCCTTCCACCAAGTTTCATGAAAATCACGGCAGTAGTTTTTCCATAATCCTGCTGACAAACAGATCAACAAACCGAGAACATGACCTCCCTGCTGGAGGTAATAATGTGGTCAACTACAGACAGGCTAAGGTATCGAGATTCCCCTGAAGAGGTGGAGATTATGTCGTGCTTTTGTGCTCATTGCGTGTTTCGATGTGAATATATATTTTTTTGGTTTAGTTTGTGCTGATGTAATTTAGTTTTTTAAGATTTAAGATTGCTTAATTTTATGTTATAGGCGTCTGTCCTTAAATCACACCTTGCATGTGCTGGATCCTCACGGGGTGTAAATGGGAATGCACCGATACCAGTATCGGGTCCGATACTGTGCTCATGTACTCGTACTCGCAAAACGGCTCCAATACCACCTTACAGCAGCGTGACGTTAACCTCTCTTCACCATCTTTTGGGTCCTATCGCATGCGCTCACGCTCCACCTCCCAGTCGGGCCGGTGGTGTGCCTGACCCCGCGGGGCTGGGATCCCACCTCAGCCGGCGCGCCGGCCCTCACTTTCATTGCGGCACGGGGTTTTGCTTGCACCCTCTGACTCGCGTGTGCGTTAGACTCCTTGGTCTGTGTTTCAAGACGGGTCGGGTGGGTTGCCGACATCGCTGCAGACCCCTGGAGCCTTTTACGTGGGCCATGCCCAAACCAACAAACCAACAAACAAACAAACCAACAAACAAACCAACTAACCAACTTACCAACTAACCAACTAACAGACCAACAAACCAACCAACAAACCAACCAACAAACCAACCAACAAACCAACAAACAAACCAACAAACAAACCAACAAACAAACAAACAAACAAACAAACAAACAAACAAACAAACAAACCAACAAACCAACAAACAAACCAACAAACAAACCAACAAACAAACCAGCAAACCAACAAACCAACAAACAAACCAACAAACAAACCAACAAACAAACAAACCAACCAACAAACAAACAAACCAACAAACCAACAAACCAACAAACAAACCAACAAACAAACCAACCAACCAACAAACCAACAAACCAACCAACAAACCAACAAACCAACAAACCAACCAACAAACCAACAAACCAACCAACAAACCAACCAACAAACCAACATACCAACAAACCAAAAAAACAACAAACCAACCAACCAACAAACAAACCAACAAACCAAAAAACCAACAAACCAACAAACCAACAAACCAACGCAGGTGAAAACAAAACCTCCTTCCTAGGCCTTGAGCCTTGGCGGAGGTAGCTAGTTGGAGCTCCTGACCCCGAGGGTCGAGAGTCAAACGGTTACAGGTTCACTGAAATTAAACACAACATCATTCAGCAGCTCTGTTCACCTTTTGGTCGACATCAGGGAACATATTATAGAAGTTATTAAAATAGTTCAAAGAAGGCAGAAAAATTGGACAATTTTTGAGGCGTCCTGGAGGCTGGCATCCAAAAGCTCCACGATATGGACCCTGAACTTAACAGTAGTTAACATCCAATAAACAGCCAGTAACAGCACCTTGAGCTTACCTTCTATAAAGTTCCCCATTCACTGCAGAAGGAAACATTTCAATGGAACGGCAACACGAAGATATGCTTTTATTTTTACTGCGTATTTGTAACGTGGTAGGAGACTTGCCAACAAGTTGGGTAACTTAAGCCTCAATTAGTTGATCAACTCTCTGTTATTATAAAAGAAAGACGTTATGAACATGTTTATTTAGTACTGGTACATAAAGTTCAATTGGTAATGATCTAAAAACAATAATTAAACTATTATGTTTTAATTGTCTCGACATGCAACTAACCAATCAAACACTAGCACACAAGCAATAAACAAGGCCCTTATGTAAGTTAATGAACGTGTTGAGGCTCGACTGAGGCGTTTACAACCCGACCACACCTCCTGTTCCTCCTCCTCCTCCTCCTCTTCTTCTCTGGCTTTTCCACTACTGACATACTTCTCACTCTCTCAAGGCGAGCAGCGTGACAACATTCTAGGTCTGTGTTACAGTCCCGGCGCGTCACGGCGGCGTGATAAAAGGTCTAATTAATAGCTGTTGGCGAGAAAGGGGCAGTCGCTGCACTACCTGCAGCACATTCTGTACTTTACAGTTGTTTTTTTCAGGTGATGAAATGACTTTGCATCACCCAGCACAGACGGACAGGAGCTACAACGCTGCCTTCAAGTGCTGCTGGAAGGTCATGAGTTGCGTGCACATTTATGATTGTGTGCCAAATACACGAGTTTCATTTGAAGGCACCACTTGTCCTCAAAGCACCCTCTCCGTGTCCTCATCCCAGACCTGAAACTGCCTCTCTGTTGGCTTCTGCCTCTTGAGTAACTGTCTGTAGACGAGTCATATATCTTTTATGTTTAGTGGCTTCTACAGGATGAAACATTTTTTTTTTTTTTTTAAATCTCCAACTACACTGAGAAATGATATTTAAAACCACTCTGACGTGCTTCACTCAATGCCACAACACTGGTTAAACCAGGAAAGGTTTAGTCATTCACTTTCCCAATAAAATACTAATACGACAAAAATAAGAAGTAGTATTCCACAGAGCAGCTGAAAGACGGCCAGTCCTTGTGGAAGTCCAGGCCGTCCTGAACTTAAGTGGAAAACAGAGCGAGCCGTCCAGCGGCGTGTGTCTCAGCACAAAGAGGGAAAGCGTCCGGGAAGGAAACTCTGCTGACTTCATTCACACTGCAGCCGGCTATATTTGAGTTTAGGCAACTCCAGGACGGAGGGGACTCCCTTCAGAAAATACAACCCAGATGGCTCGGTCATCTGGCTGCTTTTGAAGTGTCCCCGCACGTGTGTGTGTGTGAGAGTGTGTAACCCCGGGCGTTGTCGACCAGACACTCAGACCAAAGCAGTCTGTTTTTACCGTCAGTGTGGGAGCAGACATGTGGAGGGTGGAGGCCAGAATCAAACCGGCTGGGAACGATTAACTGCAGCAAGAAGCCACTTACAGTCTGATGAGAACAAGAGTGTGATCCCGAACCGACTTCACTGTCTTTCAGAGGCTGTATGGGGTTCAGTTTAAGAGCTAGAGTGAAGATACAGATATCACATAAACTAGAAAACAACTGATGAATCCATCGGTACCAACCTCGTCATGCTAGCTCGCCAAGAAGGAGGCCAAAAAACGCTCCAAATTTAGGCGAAGAAAAAACTGGCATGGCCATTTTCAAAGGGGTCCCTTGACCTCTGACCTCAAGATATGTGAATGTAAATGGGTTCTATGGGTACCCACGAGTCTCCCCTTGACAGACATGCCCACTTTCAAACTAGAGACCTAGAGCATTCAGAGGATGGATGGATTAAACTAGAGACCTAGAGCATTCAGAGGATGGATGGATCAGACTAGAGACCTAGAGCATTCAGAGGATGGATGGCTTTCCTAGCTAGATTGACAATAAGGGGGTTTCTAAGCAGTTTACTTATGAGACATAATAGAGCATGGAGATGACCATCATCTGATTTATGACTAGAACATCTTGACACACAGTGCTGAGCTGCATCTCAAATTAATCTTCAGGTTCTCAGCTTTCAGATGATGTACACCACTTCTATGTGACATCTACTGCTGACCTGCTATCTCCCCCTAAAGACCCCCTGGACCCCCCTAAAAAATGACAAAAATGGGTCTATTGTGGGTCTCAGAGGATTCATCAGAATCTGTTTTTGCCAACGTCTTTGCTGTGTTCTTCCGTGGAATTACTGTGGTACAGGGTTTAGTGTTTTTTGTTTTTTTTCTCAGTGTCTCATCGTCTTTACAGACTTCATAAGCTCTTCATAAATACTTGGACTGAGTCAATCCTGGACCCGAGAGAGTAAGCCACAGCACAGAGCATTCTGATGCTAAAAATGGGCTTGACATGGGAACTCTGCAAGTATCCAAGAAAAATAAACAGCTGGCAGAAATAAACTAAAATTCTGATGTACTCTTTCGGCTTTTGTGAAATCTTCACTCAAAGTTCCCGAGGCTGCAAGTAATCTCTTCTCAGCTTCACTGAGCGAGCTATCTCTCCGTCTCAGTTCCTTCTGCGTGGTTTCAGTTCTGCCGGGACGTTTTTTTTGACAGAACTCTAACAGCTGCTGCTGTCAGATACTTCCGTTCATGGAGATCTTCAAAGCGTACCTCCACTTACACAGGAATGATCTAATCCCCACAGGTCACGGCAGAGGCCGTCGGGGTCAGACAGGATGTGCAAAAATCAAACGCCACCACCCTCGAAAAAAACAAATGTTAAAGATCAGGAGAAACGAAGAGGTCAAAAACAAAAGAGAAATGAAAGCTGCATTAAAGGGACTCTATGTAAGAATCAGAATCATCACTTGTTAACAGTGACACAAAGTCAAAGACAGTCATCGTCCTGTTGCTCGCGCTGCGTAGACGAGAACGAGCATCACAATATCACGATATATTTCACACGCTTTGAAGTAAAGTTAGCTGATCTGTCCGGTTTTGATACCTCGAACCGAACGAAACTCCCTCCATGAATCGAAGGACCGGCCGATGTTGATTCTAGTTGGTCGTTGGACGTTGGTCAAACATTTCTGTTTCACTATATATAACTAGTAGATGTTGGAGTCTGAGTTGTGGTGAAGTCTGAGTCGTTTGTCTGCGTTAGCGGACTCCACTTCTACCCAACCGTAAGCTATCGTTAGCGTTAGCTATCCCTGTTGCTGCGCTAGAGAGAGAGTAGGCACATCAGCTGGGACACCGACCCGAGTCCTCCACATAAAAAGCAGCGAACAGGCTCAAAGAGGAAACACAGAAAGCTGCGGAAGGTCTCATTTTTTAGGTTTGTGTTCCCTCATTTGCAATAAAAAACGATTAAAAAGGGACATATCGTGCTTATTGCCAAGTTAGAATATTAGCCCACTCCCATGTTGATAAGAGTATTAAATACTTGACAAATCTCCTGAACAGATAAAAAGAAAGTGCGATTAATTAACTATTTGAATCGATTGACAGCCGTAGAAGTTAACACATATTAGAGAATCTGCAGAAAATGAGTATGAATTTAAACGTGTGTATCTTGGGCTGCGTCTTTGGGTTTATGTACCGTTGTGTAAACCAGTTGCAGAATCTGGTGTCTCACATCTGCAGCTCGTTTCAGGGTGGTGATTTCCAGGCTGAGGCGTGTGATGGGGGCGGGGGAGAGCGTAGCATCGGACCATCACAGCATCCAGCTCTCTGTTTATCTGACTCTCAAACAAAAAGCCTCCCAGTTCCTGTCTGTCTGCTTTAACGCCTCACATCCACAACGCCCCATCTTTTTCCTCCTCTCCTCTTTTTACTGTCAAGTTTACTGTGTGATGAGGAAGATCCATCTCTCATGATGAGACTGAGAGAGCTGTGTAGTAGATCTGAGAGTGACCACAGTTCTCTTCGCCCTCTGGGCCTGAACACATGCCGCCTGGGGAAACACTGTTTGGTGTCTGCTCTCTGATACTACCAGCGTTTGGTTGATAACTCATTTCTTTATCTGTGGCGCAGCCTAGTGGTGAACCAGTGTAACTGAGCTTATTGTTGGACATACTGTACTTTCCTCCTCATCGATTTTAATTTGAGTTCTCAGGTCAAGGGGGTAGTGAAGCTGCTTAATGTCTCACCATCATCTCATCTCAGTCTCCGTCTGTCTTACAGACAATGCTTCACGTCGGTTGGCGAGGGTTGCACTTTCTTGAGCGGCAATCCTTGCTGCATATGTAGTCTGTGGCTTTCCTCCTTTGCCTCATCTCCTCCAGTCGGTTCTGTCGTTCCTCCTCAGCTGTCCAGTCTTCTCCATTTGGGTAGGTGTAGGTGAGGGCGGCCGATGTGTCTGGTGTACGACGAGTTGTCCGTAAAGAAGGTCCTCGGGGGAGTCTGCCTTCCCATACGGCGAACGTGGCCGGAGCCTTCTGACACGGCGTTCAGACAGGAAGCTATGGATGGAGGTGAGCTTAGCGTAGCTCTCGCCAGCACTTCCGCGTTGGTGACTCTGTCTTCCCACGAATGTTGCTAAATTCTGATTGGTGCAAGGAAGTCACCTATTTCTATCTGAGGTCGACCTTCAAATCAGCGGGAAGAGCGTGAACAAAAACACTAATATAGAAAATGTCTCGTGACAATCAAAACGTTTCTAATTCTTAACTCTAATTTGTGTTCATGTTAGGGCTGTCAAGCGATTAAAACAGTATTAATACAAGTTTTTATCTGTTCAAAATGTACCTTAAAGGAACATCTGTCAAGTATTTAATACTCTTAGTGGACAAATATGCTGCTTTATGTAAATGTATGTACATATTTATTATTGTAAATCATTTAACAACACAAAATCATGACAGATATTATCCAGAAACCCTCACAGGTACTGCATTTAGCATAAAACAATATGCTCCAATCAGAACATGGCAAACTGTAGCCCAACAGGCAACAACAGCTGTCAGTGTGGTACCCATAGAACCCATTTACATTCACATATCTGGAGGTCAGAGGTCAAGGGACCCCTTTGAAAATGGCCATGATAGTTTTTCCTCGCCAAAATTTAGCGTAAGTTTGGAGCGTTATTTAACCTCCTTCACGACAAGCTAGTATGACATGGTTGGTACCGATGGATTCATCAGGTTTTCTAGTTTGCGGCTGCAATCCTGGGGGGGGAACCAGAGCTATGCTTTCGCAATGACACCGTGGGATGTATGATACATCCATGGGCACAACAGAGACACTAAAATGCATGCCATGTTAACGTCCTGAATCCTGTATATAGGAAGGAAATGTTGAAATATTGTATATTATTTATGCAGCACAGTACCAACCAGGCTGTGTTGTCAGGATGAAACATCTATCTATGTTCTGTTCTCCAGCAGACAGACAGACAGACATGCGTCACCGTGAGGACGTTACAGTCCAGCGTGCACGCCTATGAAAAGCCAGATTCATGCAAAAACATGAATAAGACAACAACATGTCAACGGTATAGTTTATTCAATAAATCAACATTTCCATCGTATTCAGAGCAGCACTTCTGTACAGCTTCAGATAAATATTTATGTGGGATGACTCCAGATAAATCAGTGTGACGTTTATTCACTTTAATATGACAATAAACACTTCAACCGTGTTTAACCTGACGAAACCAGGAGGAACGCTTCCAAAACAACCCAACCACTCCGGAGTTCAACATTAGAGCAAGGACCATTATTCCTCATCTTAGATAACTGGACATTCCCTGCATGCCTGCCCTACTCTCCTCGGCTTGTTCCAGTCCCTCTCTGCTGTTTGAGGAGCCGCAAGTAGAAACTGTACCAGGGTCAGATATTCAAAGTCTTAAAGGGGAAAGAAGGAGAGATCTGTGCTTTGAGATTATTTACAGGCTGTAACGAGCCAGACTGCATTTTTGCAGCATGAAAACTAGTCAAAATATCTTGTAATGATGGAAGATTGGTTTCTAGGAGTTTATATTTTTTTGGATTAAACAAACTGTGAGAGCTTTGGCATATTTATAGAGCGCAGCAGACGAGCTCCACATTCAGGCCAGCATCGTGCAGCCCGGGCACGTTTCAGGGGAGTGAACTGAGAGATTTGGACGAGCGTGAAATATTGCTTATGAATGCTTCGTATAAATGTGTCAGACAAACGGTAAACACGCAACTTCAGAGCTCTACGAGAGCTGACAGGTGACCTCTTGCTCCTCTAGGCTGCGTGAGGTTAACTGAGCCCGCTGGCAGATAGAAGCAAAAGATATGAAAACTCTGAACTTAAAACACCCCAAAATCCTGCAGGGTGACCTCAGCAAACTGCACGAGGATGCTGTTTTATACCTTATATACAGATCTTAAGAGTTGCACAAAATGGAACCAGCAGATCTGTTGTGTCTGTGCGTAAGTGTGGCTTGACAAGAGAGACTGCTGTGCTGGCCAATCAGTCGACTGCATACCATGCCATGATAATTAGATCCCGACTGGGTTGATATTATGAGTACGTACAACATGTCGACTAATAAATAATAAGATATTGTAGAACAGAAATGCAAAAATATATTTGAGGTAGTTTAGAAACTGTCTCTGTCATTTTATGAGTTTATTTAAAAATAATAATATTAATAACATCAGCTGGTATCGGGGCTGTACCGAATAATTCAAAGCTTCATTCATAACGTTGACATTCAATTTCTAAATTTAAGTTTGCATGTCTATTTATTGTGTTTAAACTAGAGATGCACCGATACCGGAGCGGATATCTGGTCCGATACCGACTCAAATAGCCGGATCGGGTATCGGTGACAAACGAGCCGATCTATTCAGTTCAATTTTATGTTTATGTATGTTATACATTATATACTGGAATTTTAATTCCTGGTTAAGTTTTGAGCAATTTGTTGCTGCATTAAAAAGGTTTACACTTGAACTGTAATTCCTGTTTAAGTTTTTCCCCAAGCTGCTGGTGTACGATTCATTATTTTAATAGTAAATAACAATTCAGTAAATTTATATCTATGTATTTATTTGTTACATTTTGTTTTAAAAAGTTAGTAAAACAATGTTTAAGTCCAGCTTGATGTTGTCTTACACATAAAAGAATGATCCCAGTCACGTCCACACAGTGAGGCAAACAGCGTATTAATTAAACACCGGTATCGGATCGGTACTCGGTATTGGAACTGAAAAAGTCGGATCGGTGCATTCCTAGTTTAAACCCGGTATTTCTACACAGTAAATATCAGGCTACACTAATATTATTAGTATTATATTATTTGTAGAATTAGATTCCAGTGGTTTTCAAAATTCACAACATGTTTTTATCTAACCAAATATTCTGCTTCAATCCATATTTGTTGGCGTTTAGCCTTTCAAAAACAACATAGTTTAGACTTCTGCGTGAGCGGCGAGCTCGCCGACCATGATGGGTTCGGTTAGCACGAGGCTAAGTTTAACTATTAGCAACATTTTCTCTCCATCTCTGAAATGCTTCACCAAATATTTGTAGCTTGCTAGAGCCTCGAACAACAACACAGCAAGATGACAACTCCGACGTGTAACTTTAGTTAGACGTTGGCTGTAAAAGGTTCTATTGGAAAAAAACACAGGTATTGTCTGAATGTTTCGGGTCCTTTTGGGTGAAGAGGTGTTCAAACAGAGCAAGACTGGAGCTTCTCAGTCAGCTTCTCTCTGCTGAGGGCCCACTTTGTGATTTAGGTTGATGAGACAGTATTATTATTTAGCCTAATGCAGCTTCAACATGAGTGACGGCTGACAATCCCGAAATACTAAACTATACTACAAAAGGTCACTGTTGGAATGTGTGTTCCTGTGACAAAGATGTCCTATCTCCACGGCAACAACATCATGTTTGGCCTAGGGATGCTCATTTTGAAAAATGTGTCTTAACCGATAACCGACCCTCGTTAACCGATTATTAACCGTTAACCGACAAGATTTATGCCTCGCGTCCGCTGTGTGTCTGGCCGGATTAACGATAGCGATTGTCCGACAAACAGTGTGTTTATTTGTGCTTCTTGCTCGCCGCCGCCACACACATACAGTCTGTCAGCACGACGTAACTTTAACGAGTGTCCGTGTGTGTGTGTGTTGGCGGTGAGTGTGAGGTTGTTGGTGGCGTTCTAGCTGTGAACGTAGGTGTAGCAGTGTGTGTACAGTTCATTTGTTGCTGAATAAATGCTACGAAACTACAACTCCTCCGCTCCGCTCAATCGAGCTGAAGACCGTTGTCGGTTAACGGTTAAACGGTTAATTATGAACATCCCTAGTTTGGCCTGATTCAACCTCCATGGAGTTAAAAAACAGGTCAGCTTCGAAGAGAGCCAATAAAGCACTTTATGGAATTTATAAACAACTTCCTGCACCTTCTTCTAAAAATACTTCAGACCTCGCTGAGCTCTCCGGGTCCTCTCTACGAGCAGATTTAGATACGGAGCTATAAATAAATAGGTCGCCAGGATCTTCAACTGTCTCCTTGAAACAAAGGCCTGTCGCTGAGGTGCAGCGGGGCGTGAATCACAGCGATGGGAGATGAAGCGGAGCAGCATCTGGAGAGCGTCACTGCGACAGCTACAGTTACATTTCTTTATAAGAAACAACCTGTTCACATTTTAACTGCTACTCAGCGTGAGTTCGTGCACGCACCGTCCCGGCAAATCCAGGATTCAATCCAGCAACCTTTTAGATAAACGACTACCGATGTTGCCTCCGTTGCCAAAAACAAACCATCTGTCTTCTTCCTCGCCTGGAGCTCTGACACAAAAAAAAAACCATCTGAAGTGGTCTCTAATATTAGAAACCCACTCTTCTCTTGTAGTGCACGTTAAGCTTCTATTTATTTAACATTAAATGCTATTTTAAGACTTTTATAGCGGCGGTTTATATTTAAGATTACACACTGGTGCTTCCAATGGAAACAACTAAAGCTAACTAAAAAGAAATCACGCTCATGTTTATCAACCTGTGACTGTGATAGTTTACCATGAAGGGAACCAAACGGAGCAGATGAGTTCTGATGTTGTTGGGTTTCTATTTTAGGATTATCATTTCCTGTCTGCAGGTTAAGTGTCCAAATCCAACCAGTTATGTTTCCATGAAAGCTATAAAACTATACGTTACGGGGGTAGGGAGCAGGGACGTCCCTCTCACCAGCAACGTTTTCCAGCTCGTCCTGGAGGCGTTCCCAGACCAGACCAGATATATAATCTCTCCAGCGTCTTCTGGGTCTACCCCGGGGTCTCTTACGGTACCGGGTTCGGCTGAGCTGTGTGTTAAAACTCTGCCTTTAAAAACTTCATTAAATGCTGTGGTGGTTTTTATTACCTCCGCCAAGGCCGAAGGCCTAGGAAGGAGGTCATGTTTTCACCGGCGTTGGTTTGTTGGTTTGTTGGTTTGTTGGTTTGTTGGTTTGTTGTATTGTCCGTTTGGAGGATTACTCCAAAAGTCCGCGATGGATTTGAATGACATTTTTTGGAGGGGTGGGGTGTGGCACAATGAACGATCCATTAGATTTTTGGTGGCGATCCGGATCATGATCTGGATTCGGGATTTTTTTTTAATAACTCCGCTCAGCCTGTGCACTAACACCACTTTAAGGCTTTAAGACATGCGCAGTGTAACTGATGACGCGTCACCCTGCCTCTTTCCTTCTGGGACAGAGAGAGAGCAGTGGGTGGAGGGAGGGGGGGGGGG
>CAKALU010055262.1:0-15418 GCA_916700995.1 Hozukius guyotensis | reverse complement strand
CATTGTGATGAAGGTAACACAGTTTATAGTCTAAGTATATAGTATATAAGTCTAATGCAGTGAGGGCCAAAGTGCAAATGTGCTACGGAGTATTAGGGACACATTGAGGGAAAAAAAAAATCTGAGATTTCCAGAATTAAGTCAGAATATTACGAGAATAAATTCATAACTTCACGAGATAAAAATTTTTAATATTACGAGAATAAAGTCATACATTTACGAGAATAAAGTCATAACTTTACGAGAAAAAAAGTTGTAATATTACGAGAATAAAGTCATAACTTTACGAGAAAAAAAAGAAAATAACACGTAAAATTACTACTTTATAATATTATGACTTTATTCTCATAATATTATGACTTTATTCTTGAAATCTCAGATTTATTTTTTTTTTTCCCTCAATGTGGCCCTAATACTCCATCGTACCATAGACCTACAACAATGATAAATAAACATGAAAATGTAAACAAAAAACAGTTATTCATTTCCATTTTTAAAAATCCACAGGGAGCCACTGGAGAGGAGCTAAAGGCAGGTTGCTGACCCCTGACCTTTGTGAATCAGTCTGATCTGGTCTTCCAGGTCTTCCTCAAAGGCTGAAACAGTAGCCTATAGTGCACAGTATCCATCTGAACCCAGGCTAATCAGGTGTAATCAAATCTCTGAACACCTTGTATCACATTATTTCATAGTCTGATAGGGCACTTAATCAGTATTAAGATAAGATAAGATGAACCTTTACTAATCCCCGGAGGGAAATTCAGGTGTCAAAGCAGCAACATCAGCAAACAGAGTGAAACACAGGAGAGGTAAAGGTATACAAAAATTATAAAAACAATACTAGAGATATAAAAGATACAGAGTGAATGGGTGAACATAGTGTATACAGTCCGTCAATAAATAAATGTAGTATGTGCAATAAATAAATGTAATATGTACATATGTGCAGTCTATAAAGTGGTATTAAGTGGTATAAACCAACCAGCACAGTATGCATGAACACACCTGTGCAGGTGAGGTAGCTTGCTCACCACGAAACGATGAACTCACCAACAAATCTCCGCATATGATGCTGCTCTTTGTCCCAGAAGCCCATTGTAGAGAGCGGAGGAAACCCTGTGTAGAGCAGCAGCCATCTTGGACAGGCAGAGATCAGATACTTGAGTCAGGATAACCTGCAGTCCTCCTCTGAACAGCTCTACAGCAAACAGCGAGAAACACTTACTATCTGGTAAGGACAAGAAACAAGGGGAATACTCGATCACACTCATACACACACTAGAGAGACACTGGTAGTTCAATAATGAAGCTGTTTATCTCGCCTGTGTTTGCCAGGAGTCAGCAGGCTAATTGGCAAGCTAACGAAGCTAGCTCGATAACAGATGGCCAACACTAGCTTGTTTTTATCGTTAGCTTCCAAGAAAGGGATGTGTTGCACATGAAACTGCTAGAAGATACTATTCTAGGAGAGAAATTACTTGCTTGGTGATGACATAAAATTAGTTGACAAGGTAACTAAGCAACGTATTTACCATTAATCCAGCTAGCTTACTGGCTAACTAGCTAGCATGCTACAGATGTAGCTAGCTGGGTTTGGTGGCTTTTGTGAAATGATGCAGAAGCCAAGTTAATTTTAGTTAGTTACCGTAATTAGATGGCACTGACTGTTGTGTGTGTGCTGATAGATAGAGGCAACCTACTTAACGTCTTGTGATTTCTGCTATTTGTTGTCAAGATGTCAGCTAAGCAGCTAGCTAAGCTAAAGTAAAGTAAAGCTAAATGCAAATAACACATGCCTGTAGCACTTCATAAAACAAACCAAGACAAATAGTGTTTGACAAACTATTTCAGTTCCAATTGGCAAAGAAAGATGAATCATGTGTGAAACTGTTTAGAATAGCCTGTGTGTGTGTCTGCTAGACAGTATTTACAAGAACATGTACTTCACTGGTACTCATTTCTTACAAGTATTAGCCTCCTGATCTCGTAAACATACAGGCCGACTTGGTGGAGATGGAGCATAAAGAGAAATAAAAAGGCCAGCACTCAATTTATTACACTCTCCTTGACAATAAATAGCTAGCTTAACGCAAACTTAGCTGTCAAAACAGCAAAATGTAGGGCCGTGATTGTTATCAGACAACGATGGCAATCAATCCAGTAAATGGTAGGTTGTATTTCCTCTATTGCTTAGTAGCTTTTTGTGTGCTAACTAACTAAACAGCAGAGAATTAACCAAAGCGATGCTGTCTGTCACTTTGCTAAGCTAAAAGCTAGCCACCGTCGTCTGGGAGCAGTGCGTGACGTTACAGTGTCAAATAAAAGAGTCAACATCGGACACTCCAGTCGGGTTTGTTTGGATTTGTTTATGCATACAACCATCCTTTTAATCCCGGTTAATAATAAAGAAGTGATCACCTGTAGTTGCACAGTAGGTCCTTACGGTTAATTCCTTAGCTAACAGTGTGTGTTAGCCTCCTCTTTGGCTTTACTTACCCAAACAACAGATGTGTATGAGCTGTAAACAGAAGTCGTGCGACAAAAGGAAATCCTTTATGTCTTAAAAGGGATTTAAATTTGGATAGATTTTCCTTTTAATCTAACATAAAATGCTGCATCATTTCTGTTTTCTTGTGCCAGTACACTCCATATTAGCAAGCTTGATCTGAAACTTGAATAACACTATAATACATGCTGATATATTGTATTGATTAAATCATATAAATTGTGTAAAAACATCGTAAATTCGATTTGTAAACATTGTGAAAGTGTGCTCTGTGTCTCGCCAGTAAATGGTAGTGATGATCTCATTATGTTGTTTACAGGGCTTGGAAAGGAGTCACATGATTTGAATAGTGGGCCTCAACATCATTGAGGCACTGTGACTATATGTGTGTCATGATGTGACTATGTTATGTGTGGCATGATTTCCTGATAGCCCAGGTTTGAGTCGTGCATCCTGCCCTGTATGGGAAGTGGCTGTAGAGAGGAGGAAAAGGCAGTGACAGTGTGCTGGGGAGTAACGGAGTAGTGCTGAGGCTGCAGTCTGGTCACATGATTTTGACTCGCCTTCTCCTTGATGGGATACTCATGGGGTTTACTTCTATGTAATGAGCACAAAAAGCTGAAAGAGGAGGATCAGAACTGAATCACATTTTGTTTTGACTCTGCTTGGGGATACCTTCTCTAATAGCTTTCCTTCCAGAGCACTGAAAACCATCACACTGGCTATAGAGATGCCACTCAAGGAATCATGTAACAGAAAGCAGCCTGGAAAAAGGCTCAAAAGCCTCAAATATTACTCTTAAGCGCCGTCCTAAATCGCATACTATGCACTACATACTCAATAGGTGTACTATTGTTCAACATACTTTTTTGTGAATAAACAGTAGTATGCATCTTTTCGGATGCACTGAGCAGTAATTCACATCGTCACTTCCTGAGAGCCTCCTTGCCGGTTGGAGACGTATAACCATGGTAACCCATGCCAATGTCATGTGACCAGAACAAAGCAGAGTAGCAAAGTGAAATCTTATACTTAAAGTTAAATTTAAGTGTTGTTGGCATTAAAGAGATGTCCGTCAACGCATTGTGGGATATTTATACCGCCGTAGTGTTCCGCGTTGCATACTATTTCACCAGAAATAGTATGCAATTCACAACTCCAGACTATGTGGAAGTCACGTTGTCTAAAAAGTGGCCAACTTAACCAAAATATCACTTGAATTAATGCATTAAGTGATAGGGAAAAACATAAATTATACTAGTGTCATCACTGAAATCAGCAGACGTAGCATTGTAGTGTAAGAAAAGCTTGTGATAGCACTGTTCTGTTGTCATTAATGTGGTATCAAAGTTAGTTAGTAATAAGACAGATACCCAGATAGTGTATGAAGTTCAAACAGACTGCTTTTTGTTTCAGTTAGCTAGTTGGTATTAGCCTGAGTAATTACCAGATGTCAGGTCAAGTTGCAGAGTTTGTGGAGGACTGTGAGTTGGAGCCAAGTCTTTTCTGGGGCTACCAACAAAAACACAGCGACAGCCTGCTCTGGTATTCCTGCAAGTTGTTTACGTAAATGATAATAACATTCAGCTTCTGCTGTTATTAATAAGTCATATTTTTTTCTTAAGGAAATTAGAAATACTGAAACATACTTTGAGTTGTCTTAGTTATCAGATTTTATAAGTTATATCTGAACATAAGTATACTCTACTATTGATGTTTTCATGTTTGATATGATTTTTTGCATCAGTATGTGCCATCTTGAGGGTACCTGACCCTACACCATCCTTATTAAAGCAAAGCTTTCTATGACACCTCGTCCTGAATTAACCGCAGCTAAGTTGCCCTGCAGGTCCTCTTCATTTCCTGTCTCCGATCCTCTGTATTCACCCACTTACTCCATTTTCCTATGCTACTGAAAGTCTACACCTTGTTTTCATCCCTGTAAAGTCCTTTTTCTCTTTACTCGCTTGCTCTATTTTCGTTGCTTTACTCTCAGATTCTCATATCACATCCCATTCACATGTCGTCTGGTTGTGTCAGCATTAATCTGGCCAGTCAAACACAGTCACTCAACTGCAGATGCAGAAGTATAACACCGGCACTAGGCTCTGATGTGGCACGCTGATTTCATCACAGTTTTTTCACTGAGCTGCAGATCAGAGAAAAACTTGTGTTTAAGGTCGATCATCTTTGCCAGGGGACGTAGAAACCATCAGGCTGCTTGAATGATTATGCTCCTGATTGTTAAGCCTGAATTATTTACTTCTCTACTACAGCAGTTACACTGTACGACAGCACCCGGACACAGAATTACGAAGCAGCCATTATTCAGCACAAATACAACATGGCCTTGAAGTCAGGAGATGGCATTGCAAAGTGAATTATATGGTGAAATTGTTCATGAGAGAAACCGCCTGCTTTCTGAGGCAGCTTCATTGATGTCATACATGACCTGATCATTTATTTATGAACAAATCTGTGCATGATCAAACATAGTATTTGAGTGAATGCTTTTTTGATACAGTAGTGGTTGTGATATTGTGTGGTACATCCCTGCATGCTTTTTTTTTCTTGTGTGCTGTGAATGGAGTGTGAACAATGAAGCATCACTGGGTATCAGATAGGTGTCAGAGCTATTTTTAGCGTAGCTCTGAGCATATGATGCAGGAGGTGTTCTTCTTATGTGCTAAGTGCTACACCGTTTACTTGCAGACAGACTGCGTGCTGTGCCATCTAAATTAGCCAGTGTCGCCCTGTCATTATGAGAAGAGACAGTAAGGGTTGCTTCTGTAACGTGGCCTACTGACCGCTGAGGAGATTTCTTCACCCTTATGTGCTAAAAATGATCCATCATCTCACTTCTACATGCCTACCTTAGAGAATTGTAACTATGAATACTGCTAATGTCTGTTTGTGAGCCGGCAAATGCACCGCATACAGTATATTTAATAAATACATGTCACATCGTTACTAGACTGGATTTAAACATTTTTATTCAGACTGAAAATGTTTTGATCTGTATGTTAAAGAAATAACATGTAATTAAGATGTATTAAGATAGACATTATGGGCAATAATTATAATATTTTCGCAGGTGTTGTTTAATACCAGTTAGGGATGCACCGATCCAACTTTTTCAGTCCCGATATCGATACTTTGGGTATCGGCCGATACCGAGTACCGATCCGATACCAGTGTTTAATTAATAAGCTGAATGCCTCACTGTGTGAAAGTGACTGGGATCATTCTGTTATGTGTAATGGCTTTCTTAACTTTGTAAAATTAAATGTAATAAATTAATACATAGATATAAATGTACTGAATTGTTAGTTATTATTAAAATAATAAATCATACACCAGAAACTTGGTAAAAAAATCTAAAATGAACAGGAATTATTTACATTAATTACAATTCAAGTGTAAACCTTTTTAATGCAGCAACAAATTAGTCAAAACGGGAAATAAAATTCCAGTATATAAACATAGAATTGAATTGAAAAGATCGGCCCCATTGTCACCGATATCCGATCCAGCTATTTAAGTCAGTATCGGCCTGATATCCGATCCAGTATCGGTGCATCCCTAATACCAGACACTCTTCTTACCTCAGTGGCTGCTGAAATTTCAGTCTTTGTAATCAGTTAGAACTCCATTTTTATTGGGATCAATACGTGATTATCTACTCGATTTAATGTGTTAAATCTATTGAATGTGTTAAATCGAGTAGATAATATACTCAAGTGTACATCCTGGTGTTTTATTTTTTACAGTATCAGATGGCTAACAGGTGGTACTCTTCAAGTCTCAACATAGATCTTGACTCTACAAAGAGATGAGTTTTCATTACTTTTGTGGTTGTAATATAAAGAGGCAAGGACTCATTAAGGATCATTAGCCCAAGCAGTTTGTCCTCGGTCACGAAACTGTTAAAAGTACATGGCTACGGCTGTTTGTTTCCCTGCATTTATTTATGTAAGCTGAGCAGAAATATGAAATGTGTGGGAAGTGCAGTCATAGCACCTCCTAGTTGACTAAGCAAATGAAAAAGTATTAGTGTTTTGGTTCCTTGTGCAGATTCTGCTGTTGCATCTGAGGCATTTAGTAGGAAGCGATGAGTGAGAAATGATCAGATATGTTGTTTATGGTTTTAATCAAGGTCATACTTGCTGAGCACCATATTTAAAATCAGGTCATTTCAAATTGCATACTATAATTGGGTAATTACTCGAATGGTTTAACTGGACTGCTCACACAATATATATAATGTGTTAATTCACATTCCTACTACTATTATTGCTGTACTTTAGCGTGCATTGATGAAGCGTCTGGCCTTGCCTGGGCTCGCATTGTTACGGGACTGTTGCTCTGATAGGATTATGGCTTTGTTGAGTAACACAGGCCCTTACATGACCAATTTAAATTCAGACGTGCACACTACTTGCTGTATTTTTATTTGCATGCTCATCTTGGATTTTTTTTAGCCTGTCTTCTAGTATAGTATATGATTTTTGGCACTTGTATTTTAACTGACAAGACTTATGTATATAAACTGTAAATGTCATATATTCTTTTTTGTCATAACATGCATTTTAATATTATTATTTTAATAATGTGGAGAGAAAACCTTAATTAAACAAAATAAGTCCTCAGGCTGATATTCAGTAAGCCAGCATGCTAAATGAATCAATGAATGTGGTCATTTTTGGTGACTGTAGTCATTGTAAGATGAAATAATGAACTTCTACTTTTTGAAAAAAAGCATTGCAATCTACATTGAATTATTAGGAAAACAGCAAATTGTCTTTTACTCTCCGTTTACGTGCCTAAACTTCCCCCTTCTTTTCCTCTCTTTCAGAGCCACAATGGCCACTGCACCGTACAACTACTCCTACATTTTCAAATACATCATTATCGGTAAGTGAGCAACACTTTTCATGTTTCAATATGTCTATTATAGTCCTTTTTTCCCCCTTTGATCTTAAATAAAGCACCCGGTTTCAAAAGATGTTTCTGCATGACTGCATCCATCTGCTGAGAGACCGTAATACTGGACAAACAGGCACATGCATTAGTCCACTGTTAGTCCATTCAGATATTCTCGTCTTATTATATCATTTTACCTGCCTGATTACAAAACCAATCACTAATACGTAAGAGGCATACGTAACTGCACTACTCTGTGCTGTTTAGCATTCACTGCACATGTGTAATGGATTTTTAAATGCCATTTTAACTTATTAGAATTATGTTCCACCTTTGTGGACGTGTTTGCTAACGAGAGGGCTCGAAGTGAACATATTGCTGCTTTTACTTGTGCATACATTTACAAACCGACATAAACAAACACACCCACAGCTCTGGGCTATTTACCCTCCTCTTATGTGAAACCTAAAACACCCTGCCTCGACGCTAACAGTCGTCAGCTTGGATCTTGAAGGGGTGTGTAAGTAAATCTACAAGAGCAGCCTGTGGCTAGCTACTTTACTTTTTGCTTTTTCTTTCCTTCACCAGAACAGTGAAGGAAACCTTCACAGTTTGGTTTTGAAAAGGGAAGTTTTTAAGGTCTTGTGATCCTGCTTGTTGCGGTCGCACACAGTTTTCTTTTGATTTTTCTCGCTAAGTAAAACAAACAGTGAATGCCTCAACCTTGGTGTTGCTTGGTGCTTTTATCCAAATTACTGATGAAAGCATCAATAGTCATTCCTAAAATATTGGCACACTTTGAATATCAAGGTATTGAAGGTCAGAAGGATTGATTTTTGTCAATATTATCGACCCTACACATTAGGCTTGCCGCGGTAGTTGGTGTTACACGGTGGTCGGGGATGAACCGATTACATTTCTTGCCCACCGCCCCCACCGTTGTTTTGCTTTTTTTTTTATATATATAGAAATAAATCCCATTTAGTTCATTATTGTGTATCAGCGCAGTGTTATCAATACATATAGTGGGACGACGGACGCTACAAAATGTACGGAGTCTCAGCTCAGAGTAGCAGGAGTCAGATTTCACACACACGGAACAAGAGAGAGTTGACGGACAAGACGATGGCGGAGGATTTGGTGTCAAAGCTAAAAGCGAAAGCGCCTATTTGGCAATACTTGGGATTTAAAACCAATGCTATAAGGGAACCATAACATTAATGAGGCAATCGCCATCACAGTCGGTGTCATCATTTCTTGTAAAATGTCCGGTGTAATCGGTAACACCGGTGTTGTCGCGAGTTTATTAACCGGTGGGGAAAATGTCCTCACCGTGACATCCCTACTACACATTACATTCAGGTCTTTCTCTGTCTCTTATTGCTCCACATGACATTTTTAAGTACCATCGCTGACTGTGTCAGAGGGGGTGCTACAACATGCATGGGGAGGGGGGGGGGCAACACTGCAGGCTTGAATGGATAATTGTTGTTCTGTTATTTCCTTGGTTGACCTGAGTGTGTCTCTCTCTCTCTCTCTCTCTCTCTCTCCACACAGGGGACATGGGGGTAGGGAAGTCATGTTTGCTCCACCAGTTCACAGAAAAGAAATGTAAGTGCTGCCCTGATTTTGACTCCCTTCTCGTGTGTGCTTGTGTCTCAGCGTATGCGAGGTTGCCAGGTTCAACTGGAGTGTCTAAATGGCTTTAGATTTCTTTATGCGCCAGCGGAAGTCAGCGGCATAGAAGTGGAGTGTGAGCTCAACAGTGAGAGACTCTTCTCCTGTGTGCGAGTCAGCTGCAGCCTCCCATCACCATTCAGCTCCGTTTTGTTTAGCGCTACTATTAACGAGCCAGATGCTGTGTTCCTCATTCACTCGCCACCATCACATCCTGCACACACACACACACACACACACACACGCTGGGGTGATTTGGGAAAAGGTTTTCAGTGTCAATTTAACAGAAATTTGACGCTTTCTGGGTGTTGATACTTTCAATTTACAACTGTGAGTGTGATGACGCTAAAGACTGATTAATTATTGATGCACCTGCTACCGGCTAACAGTGGAGGTGTGTGTGTGTGTGTGTGTGTGACTACACGTGTGTTCACAAAATGTATTACAATTACCACATCATTTTAAGCTGCAATTAGTTGTAACTTTCATCAACCTGACGAAGGAAGACAAACACCCTTCCTGTCACACTAACTGTACGTGTTTCTCAGTTTAAAACTTCTCCTCTCATCATCACTAAGTCTCCTAAAAAATGGTAACGACACTAAAATCATTTTAAATTGATGATGATCACAGAATGCGTGAACATTAAGGGGTATAAAATGGCATAAGTAAAACTAATTGACCCCAAAAGAATCCAATTGAATTCACACTTTATTAACTTCCTCTCCCTAGTCATGGCCGATTGCCCCCACACGATTGGCGTGGAGTTTGGTACGAGGATAATTGAGGTGAGCGGCCAGAAGATCAAGCTGCAGATTTGGGACACAGCGGGACAAGAACGCTTCAGGGCCGTCACCCGCTCCTACTACCGCGGAGCCGCAGGGGCGCTCATGGTCTACGACATCACCAGGTACGGGATGCCGGTCATGTGTTAATGTATGTCGGGGAGATACAAAGCTTATTAAGAAGAAGGTTAATGGAAGCAAAAGCATCTGATAAGTGCACAGTTGACCCCAACAGACCCCCTCCTGAACAAACATGAACAATTTGACCCTCTTGCCCCAAACTGTTAGATGGTATCAGGGGAGTGCCAAATAAACACAGTTCAACATGTGGAATGTCTGTCCACACACCACACCCAACTCCAGTAATGACAAACAGTGCTTAACTGGAAGAACTAATATGAAATGTTTACATCACTGTTAATGTGGCCCACCCTCAGCTTCTGCCAGGCTAATTGACAAAAATGGAAGACAAAGACGAATGTGACATACACAGCTGATAATTCCTTATGCTTACCCTGTGATTAAAGGATGTGGCTCAGGGTGCTTTCACTGCCTGTGCGGGCATTTGTTGAGATGGACACAGGTAAACGACAGGTTGACATGAGTGGGAGAGAACGGACCTAAACTTCTGCAGAAGTCCGATGTTTTGCTTGACATCTGGGCCGAAGTGAACATACAGAATATACAAAATAAAGTCCACAAAAATAGTGACGTTTATAAAGTCATTGGAGATAAACTGGAGGAGACAGTGGTGTGTCAAAGTGAAAAACTTTAACAGCAATTTATCAAAGTCTGCGATTCCCTGCATAGAAGTGGCAGCTCTAAAGATGAAAAAGATCAATTCCCTCCATCGTACACGCCCCTCAGCAAATTACTTTTTTTTTAATTTATAATAAAAACAAACCAAAAGTATCAATTTCACTCTGATTCAGACTAGCCAAACGTACTATGTTTTGTGAAAGCGCCCTTAAATAACCAGTTTTTATATTTGTATTATTCCCTATAGTTCAAGTTTTATAAATGTTGCATATGGTCCCGTCCAGTTTAGAGGGTACAGTGTGTCAGTGCAGTGAACTCCAGATATATTTGCATCTACAATAGCTTGCTGAAAAACACTTGACCACACTTCAAAGCAACTTTAGCCAGTTTGTTTGAACTCATTTGTACTCGTTGGGACCAGTTCCTCCGCTACTTTGAATGAAAATATCAGAAAATGGTGAAAAAGGTCAATCAGTGTTTCCCAAAGCCCAAGATGACATCATCAAATGTCTTGTTTTATCCACAACTCAAAGATATTCAGTTTACTGTCGTAGAGGAGTAAAGAAACCAGAAAAAAGTCACATTTAAGACGCTGGAATCAGAGAATATCTACTGTTTTCTTTTTTTTTTTTTAATGACTCAAACCGATTAATCGATTGTCAAAATAGTTGGCGATTAATTTAATAGTTGACAACTAATCGATCAGATCTATCACATTTTTTATACTTATTGGATTTTGGGTCTAGCATTCCACCGTGGATCCCATTGTCGAGGCGCAACCTCCTTTACCGAAACATAATCTATTCATTGTTGCAGCTCTACATTTAATGGAAACAGGAAATCTTCGATTAGGCTCTATCAAATGACAGAAATGACCTGGCAGTAGAGATATTTATAGTGTAGCAGCCGCTGGGGTTAAACAGGAGTCTGTGTGTTCTTCCTGATGATGATGATGCAGCAGCTGCAGACTCTTTCCTGATCCCTCCTCAGAGATGGCAACGTTAAGTCTTTGCCCTGTCGTCATAGTAACCCCTGTCCCTTTTGTCGATGTCATGCAGGAGAAGCACGTACAACCACCTCAGCAGCTGGCTGACTGACGCCAGAAACCTCACCAACCCCAACACCGTAAGTACACAGATAGACATCTTTTCATTTAGTGTACTGGAATTATTCTGTATTAGACTGCATGTCCCTGCACCCACTGCTCTCTGTATAGTTCCTTTTACTGTGTAGTTTTCTTTCCTTCCGTGTCATCCCTCTTGTGTCTTTTAAATATACCCCTGTTGTTACTTGTGCTGCTTCATTTCCTCTGGTTTCCCCTGTATCATTCTCCCTCTCCCCTGAGCCTGTTCACAGAGCCTCTTAAATTGGATTTCTCTGTAAATATGATTAGCTCTAAAACATACTGCTCTAATTTACTGAGCTGTGTTCCCTCAGAGGAAGCGTCTTCCTGTAATATGCCACTTCCACTTTGAGTTTTTTACATCAAGTGAAAAATGTGTTCCTGCTATATAAACAGCAGAAGTTCATTTATATCAAGCCATTTTCATTCACATGTATAATTTTCCTTTGCTCATTTTAAGGATAAATATGATCACAAGGCAAACCTTACTATGTTTTTATGAATATTATTTGTTCTTGTCACCTCCAGTAGTAGAAAAAAAACTCAACAGAACCCTATTAATCTAAGCTGTTTTTCACTGAAGTATCTAGTATGGGCCATGCGGTGGCAGTGTCGTTGTAGTCCAGTCATGACTTGCGCTGCAAGTGTCAACATGTGTGTTCTGCGTTTGAGATGAGGAAACATAATGAACACGTTTATCTGATCATCTGACTGGTACCGTCGTCATCGTCAGAATGAAAACAAAGAGTTGTGTAAGTCTTCTTGGAATTTAGCAAGCAAAATCAGCTCTCACTTTTGGCCCAATAACTCCAAAAGTAAGATTCAATTTGATGTATGTTTTGTTAATATCACTATCAAATCAGCAGTACTTACATTTGTGCCTATAATGCAGTGGAAATAGAGCACTCTTCTCATCCCAAAGAAGTTTGAAACTCACTGCCATAGCACAGCGAGGATCAGTGTGAGCAATTCTGAAATAAAGCAGAAAAAAAAACAGGAATGGTTTCTGCTCGACATGCAGCAGTAGGAGTCTTAGGAGAGTCTCTCACTGCTACAACAAGGAAGCTCATTACACCGTTGCCAGGGGCACCATCTAGTGCTCATGTGGAGGTGTCACTTCCTCTCAATCGACCTCTTAACAGACAACTCCGCAGCATAACGACTGCTTTAGGAGCCGTCTTCCTATACTGCCTTTGGCTTTCTTTGCTCTTGGAGGCTTTGGAAAGAACATTTTTCTCTCTGAGAGACCAGACTGTCTAGAGAGGATTGTCTCTCACTCTTCCCGTTCCTGTCTCCATGTTCTCAGGTGATCATTCTCATAGGAAACAAAGCAGACCTGGAGGCCCAGAGGGACGTCACGTATGAGGAAGCGAAGCAGTTTGCTGAGGAGAACGGTGAGCCACACTCAGAACAGCACATATTGGGAAGACAGATGTAAAGGAAAATTGTTTCCCTTTACAATTCACCATGCTATTAGAGTCTCTCTCTCTCTCTCTTCAACTCTTTATGGTATTAACTTAATCAGACACTCAAACTGTTTCTGCAAAAGCATCTCCCAGAACTGTTCCATCCTCAATTTCAACAAAACAATAATCCCAACAAAATGTCCAAATATTTAGAATTAAAAATGAAATTTAGCCTCAGTATCCTTTTCAGTGTTTATAATAGAAGCCCTTATGGTTGATTTAAAGAGACAAAAGTGAAGATTAATATCCTTTTCTATTTATATTGCTGAGACAGAAACTAGGAGAAGGTGACTTGAGGAAAGCAGAGATATTAATTGAAAGAGGGGAGCGACTCGGTATGTGAGCTTGTAACAATGTTTTACTGACTCTGTCACTGCGTCTGTTTTATGTCCCCGCAGGTCTGTTGTTTCTGGAAGCCAGCGCAAAAACGTAAGTCTGCACAACTTCAGTGACTTCAGCCGAAACATGAAATATCCCTCTGCTTACATTCTCAAAACTCCCGATCGCCTCCTTTCTCACATTCGTGTTTATGCTCCGCGTTTTAGAGGTGAAAACGTCGAGGACGCCTTCCTGGAAGCGGCTAAGAAGATCTACCAGAACATCCAAGACGGCAGCCTGGACCTGAACGCCGCCGAGTCGGGGGTCCAGCACAAGCCGTCGGCTCCTCAGGGCGGCCGGCTAACCAGCGAACCACAGCCCCAGAGGGAAGGCTGCGGGTGCTAATGACCAAGCAAACCCCCTTCATCCTCCCTTCCTCTCCGTCTGTCCTGCCCGCCCTCCCTCAACCATCCCTAACCACCCCCACCACCCTCCATCCATTCCTCCACCTCCGTACGTCCATCCACCCTCCTCCCTCACTGCACCAGGGGCTGCATGAGAGCAGGGCTGCGGAGGGAAGGAACGGAGGACGGATATCGACTTGGGCCAGACTGAGCTGGGCTGTGTGGACTACATCTCTCCCCTCCTCCTCCTCCTACTCCTCTCTGTCTCCCTTCGTTGTTGTCTCACTCCTCCTCCTCTCTAAACTCTGTCAGTGTGTTGTCGTCCCATAACTCTCCTCTTTCGCTCCCCTCCGCTCCTCTCGCACCATTCAGTCTAGTTCCCCCCCCCGTCATAGTATCGTAGACGCCACCACGCATCACACGGGTTACTGACACTTTAGATAGACGTAACGTTCATACGATAATGATAAACCGAGACTGTTTTTTATGTTTGGTTTTATAGCTATATATATATGATATGTAAACACTGCATTAAGTTTCATCCACCACTGATCAGTTCTGTATGAATCCGATCTAAATTATACTCTCAAAAACTCCTGACGTCTGGTTTGCCAATCTAGCATTTTATCGAGACGCGCGGGTGTGATAACTCGCGGTTAATTTTTGCGGGAAGGCAATGAAGTAGTGCATCATGCAGCCACACACCGGTATGTGTGTGTGTGTGTGTGTGTCAAAGAATGTGTGGCCGAGTGAGCTTTTTCAGCAGGGATTCAAACCTGCTCGTGGCTTTTAATTCCGTTTCTGCTGCTCGGCACAAAGAGAGGCTGATGTTCTCAGGAGAGAGAAGGAAAATCAGTTAGAAAACCAGGAATTTCCCACAAATTCCTTGAAAGTAATTCCCTCAGTCTCTCCTCTGAGATGTCACAGGAAGGAATATTGGGTGTTTTCCAGCTTGTTTGTGAGTGTCTGTGTGTTAAGAAGTTGGATGGAAGTTTCATTTGACAAAAAAAAAACAACTGTTTTTGACAGAAAGATTCATTCACATCAATTTCTTTGCACCAGCTCTCCATCTCCTCACCCGTCCGACCCCCCCCACAACTCTCCCCCCCCCAGGTCATATCAACAGGTCTTTACCAGCATTTTCTTTGTCATTGTTTGTTGCCTTATTATAATTAATGTTATTAATCTTTATTGTATTGCTGCACTCGCTCTTCACCCTGCTGTTGGACTCACCCCCCCGAGTCAATAAATCAACTTTTTTTTTTTTTTTTTAGATTAATTATTGCGTTTTACTGGAGAATAAAAATGCAAGTGGTGGCTCACATAGTCAAAAATATCTCAAAAAGTTATCCGCAGCATGGTCTTAAAACTGTCAACACTCCTTTATCTCAAGTGCTGCGCTGAAAAGCTGATCTGTTGTTCATTTGGGCGGTTGTTCCTCTGCCTTGTATAATACA
>CAKALU010055258.1:0-19993 GCA_916700995.1 Hozukius guyotensis | reverse complement strand
AGAGACCTAGAGCATTCAGAGGATGGATGGATCAAACTAGAGACCTAGAGCATTCAGAGGATGGATGGATCAGACTAGAGACCTAGAGCATTCAGAGGATGGATGGATCAGACTAGAGACCTAGAGCATTCAGAGGATGGATGGATCAAACTAGAGACCTAGAGCATTCAGAGGATGGATGGATCAGACTAGAGACCTAGAGCATTCAGAGGATGGATGGATCAGGCTAGAGACCTAGAGCATTCAGAGGATGGATGGCTTTCCTAGCTATAGATTGACAATAAGGGGGTTTCTGAGCAGTTTACACAACAGAAGTGCTCGCCATCCAATCGCCGAAAAATACAATTATTGCAGAAATCTCCAAATGTTAAAAGTTTTTGACACCAAATCACAGCATGGCTTTTTCTATGGTGTTCCTCAGGGATTATTGATAATTTTTTATCAATTCTCGAATGGTAAAAAATGGTTAAATTTAGCACCAAATCTGTGTAACAAATGGTAGAAATTACTGCAACAACTTATGAGACATAATAGATCATGGGGATGACCATCATATACTTCTATCATAAAGTTCTAAGCCCTTATACACTTTTACAATTCATTTTAAATAACTAATTCATGTTTATTTCTGATTTATGACTAGAACAACTTGACACACAGTTCTGAGCTGCATCTCAAATTAATCTTCAGGTTCCCAGCTTTCAGATGATGTACACCACTTCTATGTGACATCTACTGTTGACCTGCTATCTCCCCCTAAAGACCCCCTGGACCCCCCTAAAAAAAAAAGAAGACAAAAACGGGTCTCATGTGGGTCTTAGAGGGTTAATTAGAGGGTTAATTAGAGGGTTAATTAGATTACAGGAAGAAAATCAATATGCAAGGACTTGCTTTAGTTAGGTACTCCATTACAATGAATGTCATGCCTGCTTTAATTTTTGTCATTGTCTAGTAGCTCAGTACTACACACTGACGCCTGGTTTATGAAGTGTGTAACTCAAGAGAGTTTGAAGTTAATTTCTATAGCAGACTGGAAATATTTGCCTGTAACGAAAAAAAAAAAAAACACAACCTAAGACAGTCTTTGAAAAATGGCCACTGGTAATGTAAATACTGTCTGTAAAAGCATTAGAATACCTAGAATAGCTAGAGGCTGATGAAAGGATGTTAATGGCTGCTGGGCATGGGTGTGTACATCCATATGATAATACTTTATTTATCTTGGTGCATGTGTGTGTGTGTCTTCTACGCTCATCCATTTTCTTGCACGTATGTTTGTAGTCAGACTTTGTAGTCTCTACTGTATCTACTATACTCTACTGTCTTTATCAAACCAGGCAGTTATGAGAAATCCATTATATTGCAAAACTAGTCAGACTAGTGCAGTATTTCATAGTTTTACTTTTGTACTGTAAAATGTAATTTTTTGCTGAACTCTTTACTGTTAGATATCAGCATTCACCGTGTACTTTGACCACCACCACCATGCACCACCCGTCCTCTGATACACACACACACACACACACACACACACACACACACACACACACACACACACACAGACAGACTTACACTGTGGACATTCCTGCAAAAGCAGCATTCGAATGTGCAAATACACTTGTTCCCGCCGCAAATTATGTAACACGTTTGGAAACCTTGTGTTCAGACTGAATATGACCCGTTGGCCAACAACCAGATAGGATCACAATGTGATCACCTGTCACACAACGCACAGCAATGCATACAGTACAATGCAGCAATGCAAGGTGTAGCATGTAGAGGCCAAAGTTTCCAAGAAAACACAAAAAGACATGTGACATAACCACCGACTGTAGGGATGCACCGATACCGATACCAGTATCGGGTATCGGGTTCGATACTGTTCTCATGTACTCGTACTCGCAAAACGGCTCCGATACAACGGCACCGATACCACTTTACGGCAGCGTGACGTTAATCTCTCTTCACCATCCTTCACGTCCTATCGCACGCGCTTACGCTCCAGCTCCCCGACGATGCGGGCGAGACGGGCCGGTGGTGCGCCCGAGAGGACAGGGATCCCACCTCATTTTCATTGCGCCACGTGGTTTTGCTTGCACCCTCTGACTCGCGCGTGCGTTAGACTCCTTGGTCCGTGTTTCAAGAAGGGTCGGGTGGGTTGCAGACATCGCCGCAGAACCCTGGCGCCACGACGCGGTTGGGGCTCACTTTGTCCACGGCTCCGGGAAGCACCTTCGCCCCGAGCCTTTCCAAGCCGACCTACAGCCGGTCGCGGCGCACCGCCTCGTATGCGGGACTCCCCAGCCTGCCGTGTGTCGCTCACACCCTCAAGCCGGCTGTTAACGAGGGTCTTTTGGCACAGAGAAGTACGCGTGTCGGCGAGTACCCAAATGTAAGTACTTGTACTTGTACTTGGTCTGAAAAAAGTGGTATCGATGCTTCCTTAATAGACTGCATATAAGAAGTGGATGTAGTCACCGTGACGTCACCCATTGGTTTGTGGACTGACGTTTTGAATAAACACAATATATCATCCAACAAAAGTAGTTATCTACCTGCACATGTAATAATATAGTAGTTTATACTACTTCAGTCTGGAGCAGACAGTGTACTGAGTCAGTGAAGCTCATGTGTGGATTCATGTGTGTAATCACTGCCATCTAGTGGAGAACAATACAAACTACAGATCCCATTTATTCCACTGAATATGACGACTCATATCCTCAATACATCACATGACATGACTGGGTGAAGGACAGAATGAAATATTTCACAGCTTAGTCGCCTGTTACACAACAGCCTGAGCCAAAGAGACGAGAGCTTGGCTCATAATACCGGTACCACTTTATAATAACCATCATTTATAAATGGTAAATTGATAGTTAATTAAACTCAGTTAATAGTTATTTTACTGTTAACAAAACATGAAATGATAATTAATAATGTTTACTAATTATTAGTAATGCTATTATTTGTTATTTTAACAGTTTATTGTTGCACACATTGTAACATTTAATACAATATATATAAGTATCTGTTAATGATTAATATATTATTTGTAAACCTTAGAAAGAAATTGTTTGTAAAACATCTATACACATTACATAGATAGATTTTTGTAACACTTTGTTAATGGTTAATAACTGGTTTATAAACCGTCTATAAACATTATTTGGGTGACTATTATAAAGTTGCAACTGATGATTAGAATTATTATAATACCTTATTACACGGCTGTGTTGAATACTCAATTCTGATTGGTCAATCACAACGTTCTACGGTCTGTTATTTCTTTATAACAGACCGTTGCTATGTATAACAGACCGTTGCTATGTATAACAGACCATTGCTATGTATAGCAGACCGTTGCTATGTATAACAGACCGTTGCTATGTATAACAGACCATTGCTATGTATAGCAGACCGTTGCTATTTATAACAGACCGTTGCTATGTATAACAGACCGTTACTATGTATAACTGACCGTAAATATGTATAACAGACCGTTGCTATGTATAGCAGACCGTTGCTATGTATAACGGACTTTTGCTATCTATAACACACCGTTGCAATGTATTGCAGACGGTTGCTATGTATAACAGACCGTTGCTATTTATAACAGACCGTTACTATGTATAACAGACCGTTGCTATGTGTAACAGACCGTTGCTATGTATAACGGACTGTTGCTATCTATAACAGACCGTTGCAATGTATAGCAGACCGTTGCTATGTATAACAGACCGTTACTATGTATAACAGACCGTTGCTATGTATAGCAGACCGTTGCTATGTATAATGGACCGTTGCTATGTATAACAGACCGTTACTATGTATAGCAGACCGTTACTATGTATAACAGACCGTTGTTATGTATAAAAGACCGTTGCTATGTATAACAGACCGTTGCTATGGGCGCAGTTCTGATGTCGGACTCTGGAGGACCGTTTTTCTGTGTCAAATTATTGATTTCTTAATCATGAGCGGGATAATGTACAGCCAGCGGGTCGCTGTACATTATCCCTTACTTGTTAAATGGTTAATAAATACTTTGTAAAGCGTCTATAAATATTATTTAGATAGATAGTTAATACTTTGTTAATGGTTAATAATTGGTTTCTGGTCCATCTATCTATGTAATGATTATAGATGTTTTACAAACTATTTCTTAAAGGTTAAAAATCATTTGGTAATTATTAACAAATACTTAATATAGTATATAAAATGGTATAATGTGTGCAACAATAAACTGTTAATAAATAGTTTACTAATGGAATCAGAATGTAATTGTTATCGTTTCCTCTCAGCTATGATACAATATATAATTTATAAACTAATTATGTCATATTACACAGAAATAGAAGCAGTTGATTGCAGTTAATTGTTTGTTAACAGTAAAATAACTATGTTTAATTAACTATGAGTTTACCATGTATAAATGATGGTTATTATAAAGTGTTATCTTGATGATTATTACAGCACTGTACATGTTGCACAAATGAAACACTAAAGAAAAAATAACTGGTATTGCTGCAGGAATAAATTGTGTACAATCACTCAGAGTCAAACTGGATCCATTTCTTTGCCTACAACAGCAGTCTGGTAATTATTTAAACTAAACAACATATTGTTATTTAATACAGTTTCTCTTCATATTATGCAATGTGTTAAATCATATCTATCATACACACAAATGTGCACTGTTACAGCACAGAAGAGTGATCGTACAGCATTCTCAGTGTAATTACTGCGATACATTACACTAGAAATTATTGATGGTAAAATCAACTCCCACTCAGTGTTAACTGCTTTAGTGCAAATTTTGTTACAGTACAGTTTAACCGCACATTACTCACTTTCTAGTGAGGTTTTTTTTTTTTTTTGCTAGATGATATTAAATAACGTACAAATATTGCAGTCATGTCATCAAACTTAATTAATGTGGGAATCACTCGATCTACAACACGAAGACGCAAACTGCATATATACGCCATAAAACAGGTCTTCCTTGTGTCTACATTACTAGACATATAAGCTACAAAATAGTTTCTTCTCCATGTATGCACTGCAACGTACAACGCAGAAGTGTCACGTACCGAACAGTATAAAGAAAACATAAAGAAAGAAAGAGCCAGCTCCTCCATTGTGCATGTGTGTGCTTACTTGTGGGGCTCAGTGTCAGTATATATACGGCCCAGCAGGGGGCAGTGTCGTCTGTTACATCACATCACTCAGACTCCCATCTCGTTTCAATGCTTCCTAAATATTGCACTACAGTCTGATTCAGGAGGGGTTGTACAGAGAAGAGGAAGTGGAATCGCTGATCTGCAGGCTACAGATACTCTTCTTCTTTTACATACAGGATCTCGTGGGCCGAGCTGGGAACCTGGCAGAGAGAGAGAGAGAGAAATTAAGAAGAAATTGGTGGTCAAAAGGTTGGAAGTATTTCCATACTGACATTTAATTCAATCTGATACCTTAAATAAATGAATGAATGATGATGAATGATGATTGGCTGGGGGGGGGCTCATATCTCACAACCACTACTGTTCTAAATCAGTGTACGGTAGAATATTTTAAACTGCTGGTTACCATAGAAACAATACTTCATGATACGTTAACTCAGAGGAGAAACTGACCAAGGGTTTAACTGACTAAAAACGAAATCATTTAGGCACAGTTTCTTTCCTTTAAAGGTGCTAAATTTGACATTCAGAGCATTAATATACTGTAGCATCAAACAACTATTGTCTATGTAATGACATAGAGGAGTAGTGTCTACCTGAGCAGAGAATGAAGTCTCTCTCCCTCTGTGTGTGTTGTCAGCTGAGCTTCTCCTTGCTTTGTTGACATCGCCGGGCCGGCCATGCATGCTTTTCTTGCACGTTCATGCACGTGCATGTGAGCGTGGCCCACTGGCTAGATCACGGCGGCCTTTCTGCACTGCTCTCATATGGCGGTTACAGCTGATCACGCTATTGTGGAAGTGTAGCTCCCACCCTCCACTTTGTACTCGTAGCGCTGTTAGCACCATTAGCTGCAAGCCGCCGGCTCAGCTGTCGTCATGTTGAGAGCTGTTGAGAGGCAAATGCTCCAAATCTTGTATTTAGCACCTTTAAAGTGTAACTTTCCCCCCAGATCTGAGTCTAACTCTACCCACTGCATCATTTTGAAAAAAAGTGGGCAAGGGAATGAGAGCGGGGGCTGGGCAAGGTGGGCCGCCCACCTCTGATTAGAAGGCATTAAAGGTGGAAGGAGTGTGGAACTTTTGTCTCCCCCCTCCGGCAGTAAGAGTAATTACACAAACACTGCTGACGCTGCATATGGAAAAACTTAAAAGTGGACGTAGTCACCGTGACGTCACCTGTTGGTTTGTGGATTGCCGTTTTGAAATCTCGAATTCGTCATTTTGTCCGTCGTCATCTTGGCTTTTTGCAACCAGAAGTGACACGAGAGGATGAACGCTGAATAAGACATATTTTCAGGCTACCAAAAAGGTTATAACCAACTTTGATGAACTGAAAACACACTGTGAAAGGGTTAAAGTTGTAAGATGAAAACACGGACAACTCCCAGACCGGACAACGCCGTGGTAGCGACCTGTCAATCACAAGGTAGCCACGCCTTGAAGCATACCCTGCTTTATGGTCTATCTGACTCTAAATGGGACCATAATTTACTAAATGAACATCATGCTGTGTTGAAGAAGACTTGAAACTAGCGATTGAGACCATAAACTCATGTTTACAATGTTCACTGAGGTAATAGAGAGAATGCAAGTTTAAGGCACTTCCACACTGGCTTCACTTTTCAGACCCAGAGGTCGCCCACTGGATTACGACTTATACAAACTCACTCAATCACTGTTAGCAGGCTGCAGATTGTCCCCGAGGTAGAGCTGTTCAGTCATTCTCTGATCAGTTTTATTATTGTTGTTGCCAGCTACAGGCACGGAAAGTAACAGCTGCTGCAGGTTAACGTTTGTTTTCTTTGTGTGTATGTTTAAATTTTTCATACTGTGACATGTTTATTTGCGGTGTACCCCTCGCTTAGAGCTCCTCCGGCAAGCATCCTTGAGATGCATTTTAGGAATTGACGTCCTTCAAGATGGAGCGCTGAGATCGATCTCCGGGTCACAAGCCGGACGAGGAGGCACAAATTCAACGTTTTTTCTTTTTCACATTCCTTCATAAAATGCCTGTAGAAACCAGCTGAACTGTAGTAGAGAAGTTACTATTGGTCATTCTTACACAGTCCTACTTACTCCAGTAGCTCCCTCACTACAGAGTATCGCTCCACATGAAATCACTCTCACAGCTGCGGAGGGCTCTCTGCTTTGAGGCGAGGATATAAATAAATGGGTAAACTGCGGGACACACTTGTCACTGAGCGGGAAACATCTGTCACCGCGGATAATAGACGTCTTTGATCGCTCAGCTGTGTTGAGTTACTGTAATTATGTACTGTTTATGGATGTGTAAATGTATAACATCGTCAATACGTCGTCACCGCCGTTATAGATTGTGATTCTTGCAGTTTTTAGTGCACAGATTCTTGTAATATGTTCATGTCATCTGTCAATATGAGTCCTACTCACTGTGCATACAGTGGATGGACATTTTTGCATGTGCATGCTGTACATGGTGATCCAGTCCATGTATATCCAGCCAGTATTTGTTTGCAACTTCCAGAGCACTTGTATATAGACATTTTGTTTTATTACATTGTTCTTGGTTTGTTGTTGGTCATTGGTGCTTTTTATATATATTTTTTTATAATTTTATATGTGCATCTATTTGTTTTGCTGCTTGTGTAAATGTCCTGTCTGTTCCTCATCTTTGTTTGTCCTGTTTGTTGTCCTTGTTCCTAGTTGTTGTTTCTATTTATGTGTAAGTACATTTAGAGAGATGTATAAAACCGGAGTCAAATTCCTTGTATGTATGTACTTGGCAAATAAACCTGATTCTGACATTAAAGGCCAAGACACACCAACCCGACATCAAAGAACTAGCGGCGACGAAGGCCACCAGTTGCTTCGCCTCCCGTCATCTGCCAAAAAGTTGCACTCGACCACAAAAGCCTCCGACACTGGCAGACTAGAGCCGACGGTGGTGGATGCACCGCACGAACTAGGCCGACAGACGCTCAACTACGGCCCCAAAGTGTCCGACGGCCGACCGTCGGCTTGGTGTGTCAGGGCCTTAACGGTTAAAGTGTACCTGGTTGACTCCTCCCACCACCAGGAATCGGTCTCTGATGACGATGGAGGAGGTGGAACATCTGGGGAAGGTCATAGGAGCCAACCTCTCCCACTTCTTCCTCTGGGGATGAAAGGCCTCCACCGTGTCCAGCGCCGAGGGCTCATGACCTGGAGAACGTACGCAAATACACAAAGGTATCAGACGTATCAAAGGCCCCATGTTTTACTTTAACCCATAAGATTGTTCTGGCATGACCTTTAGAGAGGCGAAGTCCCGCCCCTTCCAGTGGAACACCATGGGACCTTATTTCGGAAAAAATATGAACAGTAGTCAACGGAGAGAGAGAATTATTGTTTGGATCCTGTTTAAATTGCTCCATGAATCACACAGACGAGGTTTGTAAATTTAAAAGATAATTTTGCAAATCAAGAAAGTCACAGTTTGTTGTAAAACTGTTGAATTATAAGACTGTGAAAGTACATAATTACACGTTATTATCGCGTTAACTTTGACAACCCTAGTAATTAGAAAGACTACACGACCAAAAGTGACGTCTCTCTCTGAAGCTACGATGTCTGTGTGTTTCCTACCGGGATGAAGTCACACCAGCAACGGGTCTGACGCGTTCTTTCTCTTCCCGGCTGATAAAAAGACCAGGAGTCTCTGGATAAAACACATCAGGTCAGATAACGGTTCATCTGTGCGTGGAACATAGCTAAGTTAGCTAGCTAGTTAGCGTTGGTGACGTCTATTGTGCGAGACGAGAGACGTAGTTCTCTGAGCGGTTTCACACAAAACTAAATGATACTATGACAAACTGAGAATTTCTTGACTTGCAAAATTATGTTTTAAATTGACAAACTCACTCTCTCACCGTTGACTCCCGTTTTTCCGAAATAAGGTCCCATGGTGTCCACCGGACGGGCAGGACTTCACCTCTCTATATACCGTGAATGCAGCAACATTCAATCAACATAAAGTGCAGTGTGAAAGCAGCAAACAGAAGGTTTAGTTTCCAGTGAGTCCATCTCACCAAGTCCTCCCGCTACAACCATCCGACCACGCAGGAAAGCAGCAGCAAAGTCAGCCCTCTTTGTTTTCATTGCCACCGTCTCCTCCGACTTCAACCAGGCGCCTACAGAAGAAGACACGACAGCTGCAGTGAGCAGATGTGTGCGTGAGCTCGTGTGTGTGCACAAGCTTATGAAGTAAGTGAGGGGTGAGGTCAGTGGCACCGCAGTCGTCCTTTTGGCTGGACAGGATGCTGCTGAGCTTTGTTTTCAGACTGTGACCTGCACAAACAGGTCAACCACGAGCCAGCTGCAGCCAGGACATGTACAGTACGTACACACACGCACACACCAAGGACACACAGAGGTTATCACAAACACAGACTACAAACAGACAGAGAGGGGACAGGGAGGCTGGAGTTAGGGTCAGAATGTTACGAGGCAGAGAAAGTGGGGATACTGTTGGCACAACATGTTCACGACTGAACTTTAATGAAAAATGTGAATTTATTGCTTCCTGTGTAGCGTGGAACGGAGCGGGCTGTAGGTCCAAGATGGCCGTTCTGACCTCTGAAGTCTGACAGAGTTTGCACAAAAGCATCCAAAATGAGCTAAACTGGTTACAGTCAGACTGTGAGTGTAGTAGTCTATATATTGTTTAACTTAATTAAGAACAGGGGATTATAAATTCCTGTGAAATCTGTATGTGGATTTTATTTGGACTTTTATTTTGAAAGGAACATGTTAACACTTCCAGTATGATATTTCAACACGTTCTCGCTTCAAACTATGATGCTCTACGTGCCCTTCTAGTGTCAGTTTTGCATTTTTTCGTGTCAGTTTCCGCTTGTTACGTGCATACACTGTCTTTTCAAAATAAACTTCCGTGTTCACAGGAAACAACTTGGTTAGGTTTAGGCAAAACTACTTGGTTAGGTTTGGGTTAAAATAAGTATGTTTGTTACGTAGTTAAGTAGGCTACGTAACTTAAAGGTACAGTGTGTAGGATTGGGCGGCATCTAGTGGTGAAGTTGCAGATTGCAACCAACTGAAAACCCCTTCACTCACTCCTCCCTTTCCAAGACTGCGGTAACGTGAGCCACCAAGTGCAAAACCTTGGTAAGGCCACTCGCCTCGCTCAGAGGCCATCCTTACCATGATAACACTAGTTAAGTTTGGAGCATTAGTTAGCGTTCTTCTTTAAAACTGACCCCGCTACAACCTCCGAAAGATCGATTGCGTTAATGCTTTTGCGTTAATGTGTTATTATCACGGTAACTTTGACAGCCCTAGTTTAAATCATAGACCTTATATAAGAAGTTGTCGTAGTAACTGTGACGTCACCCATTGGTTTGTGTACTGCCGTTTTGAAGCCTCGAGTTCAGCCATATTGTTTTTTTGCAACCAGAAGTGACACAAGAGGGTGGAGCTAAGTACAACCGAACGCTGAATAAGACATTTTTAGGCGACCAAAATGTTATAATGAACTTTTATGAACTGAAAACACACTGTGAAAGGCTTAAAGTTGTAAGATGAAAACACAGACAACTCCCAGACCGGACAACGCCGTGGTAACGACCTGTCAATCACAAGGTATCCACGCCCTAAAGCATCCCCTGCTTTATGGTCTATTTGACTCTAAATGGGACCATAATTTACTAAATGAACATCATGCTGTATTGAAGAAGACTTGAAACTAGCGATTGAGACCATAAACTCATGTTTACAATGTTTACTGAGGTAATAAATCAAGTGAGAAGTAGGCTCATTTTCTCATAGACTTCTATACAATCAGACTTCTTTTAGCAACCAGAGGAGTCTCCCCCTGCTGGCTGTTAGAGAGAATGCAAGTTTAAGGCACTTCAGCATTGGCTTCACTTTTCAGACCCGGAGTTAAACCACTGGTTTAAATGGAAAACTTTTGCTGCCACGCAAAACCATGCGACATCATTCCACAGATATCTGGACCAACCAGTAGGAGCTGCTAGTACAGTGATACATGATCCCTCAACAGGTTCCCACCCCTAACACTGCTACTGCCAACATGGAAGCTCCACTGTTGGGAATTGAACCACACATGTGCAGCGGTGAGAAGGTGCTTTTTCTCATTCTCCACCGAAACAGCAATTGGCACCTTTAATAAACAAAATATTGGAAACAACATAAAAAAAAACTGCAGGTGTGGAAGACATTACAGTTTTAATTTAAACTCTCTACACTTTTAAATACGCATTGCATTGTGGGAACAAGAACCTCCGCTTGCGCGAAAGTTGGAAGAGGCAGAGACCATCACACACGGTAAAGTCTGACCGTTAACGTTACCAGATACGCCAGGAATACTTTGCTGACTCATTTTGAGACTAACGCAAGTTTGGTATTTGGTATTTATGTTTTGCAAATGCTCATATTTTAGACTTCAATGGTCGTCAGGTAGAGTTAGCCCCAGTTTTAGCCTCAGGCGGTCCGCAAAGACCGATAGGTAATGTACAAATGCTAGCGTTAGCGTCTGTTTTCCCTCCAGAATGTAAAGGTTAGGCCTGCTATTTAGCTCGGTACAGAGGAGATATACTGTAAATCTACAGAATTTTCCATTTTAGGGTTGAAGAAAATGTCCGTAAACTTAACGGTATTGTATTTTTCTGCCAGGACATTATCTGTTTTTCTACGGATTTTTTTCTCAGAGTCTAATTACCTGACGCTTAAAACTGACAATGAAGACAGTTCTCTAAAGATTTGATGCGGTTGTAGCAGAGGTGATGTCTCCCTTCACACTCACAAGCTGAAGCACTCCAGATGATAAAACAAAAAAAGTGGAAATAAAGACGCATCCGTTCTCTCTCCCCAGAAGACTCTGCAGAAGTTTTCCTTTCTTACTTCTAGGTTTTGTTGGTGCCAAGCCTTGTTTATCTGAAGGAAACCCAGACTGGAGAGAATCGTGACAGAGGAAGAAAGATAACTTCATTAGGGAGCGAGAGAGGGAGACAGAATTGGAAAGAAAGATAGAGACACAACAAGAGAGAAAAAGTACAACAAATATCTTTCTCTTTATTGTTGTCTGTCTTCTGGATCCATCTCTTTCCAATGTTTTTTTCTCATACTTATTTTTCAATTGTCTGCCTTCTCTTTCCTTTTGCCTTGTTATGTCTCCCTCTCTTTCTCATTTATTCTCAATCTTCTTCTTAAACAAGAGGCAGAGACAACACGGCGGAGAGAAACAAATAGATGTAGAGGGAATGAAAGAGAGATAAGTAGCCAGATGGTGAGCCTTCCTGCGTGATGCAGCAGTGTGTAATGAAGAGCTGCTCCGGCCTGGTTACACTGAAGATAACAGAATAGAGATCACAGCTGGCTGTCCACTCCGCTCTGTTTCCTCCCCAGAGGGAAAATCCTCCTGGCAGATATTTCACACTGGTATCCAACATCAATCTGAGACGAGGTTCAATAAATTCCAGCGTGGTCAAAAAATCAGGCCGTAGTGATTAAAATGTGTACGAAGCATCGGGTGTCAAAAGCTGTGATGTTCCGAAAGTTGACATTGAATGTTTGCTTTTTCTTGTTAAATAAATAAATGGTTGTGTATTAAAACATATTTATATCCTCAAAGTAAGTCAGTAAGGTATTATTAGTGAAACTTAACTGTTTTGGCACTAATATAGAAACATTTGAAACGACACCCACCTGGTCAACAATTGTAATTTGACTTTTCAAATTAGTGATTTATTAGATTGGGTCGCACTATTAAAACTTAAAGGACCCTTGAGTGGGATTTTTGAGGATTTATTGGCAGAAATGGAATAATATATTTTTTTTTATTTAGTGAATAATCACTTGAAACTAGGGCTTCACGATTATGGACAAAATGATAATCACGATTATTTTGATCAATATTGAGATCACGATTATTTATCACAATTATTCATTGACTTTAGCAACAAAATATTTGTATTGCAACTTCACATTTGAATAAACAGAGCTGCTATCACTTCCATGTTGTGCTACATTCCTGCTAATGTACAAATTAGGGCTGCACCATGCTGGAATAAAACTATAGATCATTTTTTTTTTTTGCGATATATATTGCAATGTGAAAAAATACAGGAATATTCACCCTAGATTTTGTATTCCACATTTTGAGAGCAAAATTAAGAGGCTATGATCTATGAAGAACTTTGTGCTCGTTAACAATTTAATCATAAACACAGTGGTTGTATAGACATGAATGGTGATGACACAGCAAAAAAGTCACACCCACAAACATGTTAAAAAAGACGTGGTCCATGTTGCAAGAGGATCGGGTGGGTTTGCCGACATTGCCGCACTGAGGACAGTCTGTCCCTGTTGACAGTCGCACCAGGATCAGGGAACCCTGCCCCTCCCTGCAGGGAGAGAGGGAACAGCGAGCACTAAATGGCGAGGTTCAGGTTAGGGGTGCTGTAAAGTACCAACTTCACCCTGGGCCTTTCCAAGCCGACCTAGAGCCCGTCGCGGCACACCACTACAGAGGAAATACCCAGCCAGCGCCGGGGAGAGTTCCCATGAGTAGATCTTCCCAAACCGAGCGGCCGTTCCTGAAAGTACACCGCTGTAAAGGAAAGGGGTGCACTGGATTTAAAACACAAGACAATATGAGAGCGTAATTATAAAACGCAATGCGGCACAATAATCGTTTTATGTTGATTATCTTGTCTTCATAATCGTTGGAGGCCAAAATCGTAATTGTAATTAATTGCACAGCCCTAGTTACGTACAGGGACATGTTGGAAAAAACTTTTACCCCCTCTACACCTGGCATTAAAATGCATTTTGGGTGATAAGATTGCAATCGGATAGTGCTTGACCACATGAAAGTACAGGTTTAAATTCAGCCATTGAGGACGGTTTGTGATCCAATTGGCGAAACCATCTCTAGAGGGACACATTATGACCACAACACTAGTGTAACTGTGTTTTCAATCCACATACAAGCTAAGTCTGTCCTGAGTACCATTGCTTTGGGCTCCGGAGCTGCGGTAATAATCAAAGCTTCGAAGCTTTGTCTGGGTGGGGGTGCGAGCTCAACCTGCAGTGCGCTCTCCGCGCTCCTCCGGTCACATGACCGCCGTACAGAGAGATCAGCGCGGCCACCACCGCTCTGTCAGCGTCTCATGTCCTTATCCCTCTGTGCCACGTTTGCTGGCCCTAAACGGCAGCACTTTGAGGCTGATGTGTCCACGCATTACGCGTCGCCTCTCCGGCAGTGCCCGACTACAAGCCTGTGCATAATGCAGCCTTCCTCTCAGCCCTTTCAGATAGAGCGATCGGATCTCATTCGGATCTCAATATCAACACAGGAGAGACACATACCAGGTGTAAATGTAACCAGGTTAAATCATATCTAGATACAATCTGAATACAAGACACATGTTAATACCAGGTGTAAAGGGGGTCTGTATGTTTTTATAAATTCTTTAAAGGGGCCTTCATGAGTCTCGTCACGTCATGTTGACAGAGACATGAAAATGAAAATGTGTCTGAACACATGAGTCACCCAGTTGAGTAGTGCAGGAAAAGAGAGAGAGATTAGTGGTTGCTGAGAGATTGCATTTAATTTTATTGTTGCATGTTTCATTGTCATGTGTTGGCCGGACAAGCACTGCTCTTGCCTCACTATTACTTCAAATTCATTGTCATTTCATTGCTTTTTTTAGCAATGCAACACTGATTTCAAAAGTGTAATTCTCACGTAACAAGAAAGAGAGGAAAAAACAGAGAGAATACAGAGCGAAAGACAGGAAGAAGGCAAAGAGTGAACGAGGGGAGACGGAGGGCAGAGATGAGTGACAGCAGGAGGAATGGAAACACAGAGAGATGAGTGGGATTTCAGATGAAAGAGAGAGAGAAAGAAAAAAAAAAGAGAGAGAGGAAGAAATTGAATGGGATATCAGATGAGTGGGCCATTAGTCACTGCCTTCTTGCTTCCTGCTGTGACTGTGTTTCCATGACGATAATTAGCATATCAGACATTAACCCCGCCTCCACAGCCCTCAGTGTCTTGTTAACCAATTAACTTCTGAGTCAGCGAGGACTAAACCAGAGAGAGCAGAAACTGAATATAAAAGTCAATCATCAACGGTAACACAATCAGGTCCAACACCTACCTTTGCTTCACCACATGAAGAGTTAAAACCGTTTCTATTTAAAAGATGTGACATCACAACGAACAAAATACTGGCATGAAAGGGACATTCATAATAAAATATAACTGAAGTTGTTACTTATCTGAAGGTCTTACAAATTCTGAAATGTACTCTTCTCAACTGGATATGCACAATTTAGCATGGATGATAGATGATCATTAAACATCGAACTGATTAAATTAGCATCAGTGTATACATTAAAGGGACAGTGTGTAGGATTTGGCGGCATCTAGTGGTGCGTTTGCAGAGTGCAACCAGCTAACTACCACTCTGCTCACTCCTCCCTTTCTAAGACTGCAATAACGTGAGCCGCCAAGTGCAAAACCATAGTAACGCCCTTTGTCTCGTTCAGAGGCCATCCTTACCATAATAACACTACAGAAGGGAGCAACAGAAGTCAGATGGCGGCTGGTGGTACCACGGTTTTGTCCTCTGCGGCTCACGTTACCGCAGTTTCACAAGCGTGTTGGAAAACTACAGTGGCCTTCAGGTAACGTAAAAACGTGAAAGGCTCTCTCTTGAGTCAGTGTTTGGATTGTTCGTTGTGGGCTCCTCTAGAAACATGGCGGAGCAACATGGAGGACTCTGTGAAGAGGACCCGCTTCCTATGTAGATATGAAGGGCTCATTCTAAGTAACGAAAACACAACATCCAGTTCCTTTAAGGATAAGGTAAACATTCTCACCACAAGGTCCATTTAGTAGCTGTTCTAGAGATTTTCATCATATCTCATTATCTTCATCAGCAGATAGGATTTGCTCAGGCCTCATGGATTTGTAGATGTTCAAATTTCCATTTTTATTTATTTATTGATCACTTTAAAGACTCCTTGTCCATGTTAGCTTAAATGCTGAGGTCAAGTTCAATTTTATTTGTCCCCGCAGGGCAATTGGTTTTGCAGCATAAAGTGCGACATAAAACATAAAGACAACATGAAATCACGCAGTAAAATAGCGCAGACTCAGCAGCACAGACTCAACAGCACTGCATCAATGAACAAGAATAATCATCACAACAGCAATAGAAAACAGAACAGTACAATGATGACTACCTGTCATTCCCCTATACTAAATATGACCAGCATAGTATTCTGATCAAGACACCCAACAAGCAAACAAAATCATCCAGCGACAACGACACAACAAGAATTAAGAATCTAAGAGAAAGAAAGAGGTTCATAGTTATTCTTGAACTTGGGGTTGATAAAACAATTTCAGCACAAGGTCCATTTAGTAGCTTTTCTGCAGACTTCAATCATATTACATGATCTTCATCAGCACATGGAGAAGATTCAGTAAAGGCTTAAAATGTTTGTAATAGCAAAGAATAACATGAGGTGCAAAATCTATAACATTCAAAAGACTCAGAACTACATTTATGAGCATTTTGTGATTCAGCTAATATATATATTTTTATTCTTTTACAAAAATTTATGTTTTGATTTGTCTTTATTCTGCTATGACATTGGAAAAATAACTTGCAGCCCTTTTATTTCATCCTTTGATGTATTAACATTATTGCTATTCAGCTTTCTCAAGATATTGAATGCTCTGTGACCTGAACAACTACTGTGGCCTTTTGCTTCAATACAGCGCTAGGCCTACACACTTTACAGATACAAAGAGCATCCCTCAAGGTTCAGTGGTTGAGTAAGAACTGGAGGGGTGCTAGTTCAATCTCCAGGCCTAACAGGTCTCTGGTCTCTGTGTATTAGCACCGGTTAGTGACTGCCTGTTAAAGTGCCCTTGAAGAAGGCACTGAATCACAAACTAGTATTGTGACACTGCACTGACTGCCAGCCCTCTGCTCTCTTCCTTCTGAAGAAAAGTTTGTGAAAGGACGATGTATTCTGCAATGAAAGGTGTCTGCTCACAAAACAATTCTAAAGTGCCCTTGAACAAGGCACTGAATTCCAAATTCCTCCAGGGGTGTTGCATCGCTGCCAACCCTGTGCTCTGTGAAGAAATGCCTGTGTGCATATATATATACTGTATATAGGGTGGAGGGTGGTATGCAGAATTAAGCATTCAAGGTACCTTGCCTTAAAGGCGAGAGCTCTGCCTCAGAGGTTTACCTTAAACACTGCAGAAATCAAATTGGAAATTTAAAAGGATTCTTTTAAAAGATGTCTGAATTCCATTCAAGCACTTATGCCGATTCTGTGTCTGTCTGCAAGGCAAGGCCAGTTTATTTGTACAGCGACTTTCAACAACAAAGCAATTCACAGCCCTTTACATGAGACATAAAATATATTAAGAAAAGCAAGGCAACATATAAAGACAAAAGAAAAAGGCACATTTAAATAGGATTTAACAGAGTAAAATAAAATCGAAGATGAAAAATATGCTTTAATAAAATTAAACGGATAAAACAGGAGAATAAGAATTACAGTGAAGATAGGAATAAGTCAAAAATGTAATTCAATAAAAAGCAACAGCAAACAGAGAAGTCTTTAGCCTTGATTTAAAAGAACTGAGAGTTGGAGCAACCTCAAGTTTTCTGGGAGTTTGTCCCAGATATTGGATGCATGAAAACTGAATGGTGCTACTCCGTGTTTAGTTTTGTGTCTCTGGGGTCTGTAAACAGACCTGTCCCAGACGATCTGAGAGGTTTGGAAGGTTCATAAGGGAGCGGCAGATCAGAAATGTATTGTAGCCCTGTAACATTCAGTGCTTTATAAACCAACAGTAGAATCTTAAAGTCACTTATTTGACTCACAGGAAGTCAGTGTAAAGATCTAAAAACTGGACTGATGTGTTCCACTCTCCTGGTCTTATTGAGGACTCTAAAATCACCTGCAGCTGTCTGATCAACTTCTTAGAGAGACCTGTGTTGACAGCGTTACAGTAGTCGCGCCAACTGAAGATAAATACATGCATGACTTTTTGTAAATCCTACTGAGTCCTCTAATTCTTGATATATTCCTAAAGTTATGTCAGGCTGATTTTGTAATTGTCTTAATGTGGCTATTGATAGTTAGGTTTGAGTCCAAAAACATCGATTCACCTATGTATCGCAATGTTTTGTTTTGTTTTTTATTTTGAAATTGATTTTTTAATGCCAGGATCAATATACTGTATTTGCTTTATTTGAGTCTATGCGGACGTAGAAGGAAGTTACTGCTTTTATTGTTGTAGTCTGAGTAATGTGACGTCATATCCATTCCGTATCCGTCAACCAAAACAAACCGCAGTTGGCCGCAACGAGGAAGTATAAAACGGATACACCTTCAGCCTCCCATTTTAAATCCAAAGTGGTAAACACTACACATACAGTAAAGTACGGAAACACTTTGGGTTTATCACATTGCCAGGAAAAGCAGAGCTAGAAATCATGGCTAAAGCTGCATGCGAACTCTGTCATGGACAGGAAACGTTATCGTATTGCGGTAACGTGCGATCAAGCCAGCCGCCACTCGCATATTCGTGGTCAAATCTGCCGATGCTACAACTGTATAGCACCCATATACTGACATTAATGTTTAATGCTTTCAAACGGCCCCGATGGAGCTGACCATGGATGTATAAAGAAAACGGAGCTGACGGGAGAGCTAGCGATGGACTTGGAGAAGTTAGCGGACGTAGACACGTGTGACTACGTCCGGTTTTCAAAATAAGTTGTTAACAAAGGGAACTGTATATACAAAATCAATCAATCAACATGTATTTGTATAGCCCTTTACAATAACCAAAAGTTACCCAAAGTGCTTTACATTAACATCAAGAAATAACAATAAAAACACAACATATCATAAAATTATAAAAAGATACATAAAAAGCATAGGAAAAATATCACAGCACTACTAGATATTAAAAGCCAATCTAAATAAAAAAGTCTTGAGCTTAGATTTAAAAAGTACTAGGTCAGTGACAGTGCGTATATCAGTCTATAAAATACATATATAGAAATAAGATTGATTGGATTATATTCACAAGAAGTATAAAACATTATAAATTAAAAAGAAAATACCACTAAATTGTGAGGGAAATGTCTCTATTCATTGATTTTTGGGTTGCGTAATTTTATTCCCATTCAAGTTAGCATAGCTAAACCGTAAGTCTCTGTTGCACATGCTTTGCCCTAGAGCATGCTGTAGGGATTCTACTGTAACAGGTTTTGGTCATTAGCAAATTAATTAATAAATAATAATAGAATTATTATTATTAATAAAGATTATCAATAAACATTAATAATAAACGGGGCACCACCCTGGAATCAGGGACCAATGACCAAAACGTTAATACAGTCTCATTATATATGCTAAACTATCAATTTGGAACGTTGATTAATAATTAAATTAATAACTATAACCAAAATAGATAGTAAAGGTTGAAGGATATCGGAGTTCTTGACATAGCAGAGGTTGGCATTATTCACTCTTGTGCAACATTAAAGAGACCAGCATGTATATTCCACAAACATTTATTTACAAGATAATAAAGGTTTAAAACACAACATTAATCTAACTAAATAACTAAACTAAACAAACCAAACAAAGTGTGTAAGCATGTGTGTGTCTATGTGTGTGTGTGTTTGTGTGTGTGTGTGTGTGTGAGAGAGAGAGAGAGGGAGAGAGAGAAGATGTCTTCTTGTCTCAGGATGTCTG